>JAQFYG010004861.1:0-10542 GCA_034694325.1 Entomobrya corticalis
GCTGCATATAAATGATCTAGTAGTTCTTCTAAGACAAAGTTGACAAGCACTTTGTACGAATGAACAAACTAAAACTAAAACCATATATTATTGTACATATTTTAAGTACAAATGCATTTTATTGTAAGGGGTCGTGAGAAAATAATATTATTCTCTTTTTAATTTTTAAACAATGCAAATTCCACATTAATCTTACATCTTATTTGCTTATGACTGATACCTTAAAAAACTATCACGCAATAGAGATTCAACCTTCCTTAAGCAAAGTAATTTTCTTTTCATTAGCCGATTCAGTCTTTAGTTAAGTTCAAGTCTCCTAGTCATGGTCATTATGAATTTGAACTCAAATCCACCCATATTCATCTTTCCCCGTCCAAGTTGCATCTTCGTGCGTCATTTCTGCCAAGGTTGTATCTACTTACCATTCCCTTCACCCTTAATACTTCTCTTGCTTCATGGACCGTGTCCGTCAAAGAAACAAAAAATGTAATTTGTAAAATTTTGTACAAAAACAAGAAAATCATCTTTTATGACGACATGCCAATATAAGCGACAAACCGTAAAATTCTTTTGCTTATAAAAAATGACATTATTATATGCTTGTTTTTGCTGCTAAAGAGAATGCTAATGTTTATCTTTTTTGGCAATGGAAAATACTGCTTGCTATTTTATCTCCGAACAATCTTCAAGAGTTTGAAACTTGAAGGTGTTTGTGTAAAATAAAATTATATGTTGTCCAAACATATCTATGACTATCCACCGTAAAACTAACTAATCATGATTGAGAGTAGTATACAAGCATTGATATATTTAATAATAATAATCTGTTATTTAAATAAATAGTTTTACGCAAACAAGTACAGTCCTAATGTCGTACTACTTTTAAGGTTACATTTTTCCAAATAAAGTAAAAAACACATCATTGATTCTATAAGACAGACGAGAATGACCTTGCCAGCAATTTACATGATACGTTACAAAACATGATAATCCCCAGCAATTATTCATCAGCTAATAAGTTACTTTTTGCTTCCTCTCTGGAAAATGTATTTAACAGGTACCTCGAAAAACTGCAATATCAACGAAAGAGTGTTCTCTCTTCTATCTATCAACATCAAGTAGCCAGTCAACACCAACAGCAAAAAAATATATATGAAGCGGCAGCCGCACATGGTTTTACCACTTACCACATCCTGTATAGCATAGGACCATGGAAACAAAGTGGAAGAAAATCCCAGAATTTTAATGGATTATGAAACTATGGATAGAATGCTCCTATTGTTATTCATGGCTATAATACTTGCAGCTATAGCTACCATTATAACTACTTCTATAAGACATTGGAAGATTTTTTAAACAATTTGTTTGTGCTTTATATAATGTTTGCATATAGTGGGAATGAAATGAACACTAGCACAGTGGCGATGTGTACACAAAAATCAGGTTTAGCATTTCTTGTGAAAATGAATAAAAAATGACCATCATCATGATCATGCATAAGGTAGCTCGTTTTGAACTGTTAGGAGGACATACTTGCATGCAACAATATTTAGCGTTCTACCTGTTCTTTCGGCTTCTACGACGGCACGACATCAACATACCATAAAAAGCATCCACCAGTTGCATCCATAAATTAAGCTTCAAGAAAAGATAAACTGTAGTCATACAATGGAGTCAAGCCAGTGACGGTGACGTTGCTTTAGCTAGTCTGACCATCATCATTGCCATTTTTATCAGAAATAGCATTAATGAAATGGACATCATTGCAATCGCTACATACATGACCAATCACATGGAAACTGGATGTTGTTGTGGTTGTGCCTTTTTAGTGGATGCAGTCATTGGGATACCAGTATAATGTCACAAGTCACAATATCTATAGCTTCATTTCTTAATTGTTGCTATTTAGGATACTGGTATTTCATATCCGTATAAAACATAGTAAATGAAAACAGCTCGTGTTCAGTGTGACGGACGATATGTGACTTCACCATGACTACATTTTGTACCAGATAGCCGTTTTGTGATGATCTTAGTCTTGTCAAATTTTTAACGTTTATTTAACAAGTCACAAAGTGCCAGCCATCATTCGCCAAGAAAGTAGGGAATAATAATGTGATATATGGAGAATCAAAGTTTATAGTAAATTAGTTAATTTAGGTGTTTAAAAATTACCATGGTGAGAAAGGCTTTTATAGGAAGCTTAATGGTAGCCTTCTCTGGCTACCTTATTTTCAAATATCTTGACACGGAGGACACACCGGTTGTGTCCATTTCCACTGGAGACTTGGTTGGATTTGTTTCACGAAGTAGAGAAGGCCGGGAGTTTTTTCAGTTTCTTGGCGTTCCTTATGGAAAAGCAGAGAGATTTGAGGTATGATATGATTCAAGTATAAGACTATGAATTCTGTCACATAATTCATATAAGAACAACGGTTTTGACTATTGTTTTTGTGTGTCATTTTCATATGTTTATAGCCAGCACAACCGGCCGACAAGTGGAACGGAGTGCGAAAAGCTAAAAAGTACGGTAGCATGTGCATGCACGTAAACTCCATTACAAGAGATATTGAAGGAGAAGAAGATTGCTTATATCTGAATGTATTCTGTCCTAAGGTATAAACTATAAACAGTGTATTTTGTAATTTGCAAATTATCACTGAGTTGTTTAAAAAATTCGATGAAACTTGCTGTTTGTGCATTATATTTATATTTGTGCAGTTTTCTAAAAGCCCTAAAGAGAATGGGAAAAAGCTACCAGTCTTTGTCTACGTACACGGTGGATACTTTATGGCGGGTGGTAGCAACTACATGGGACCCCTTTATCTCATGCAAGAAGACACGATTCTGATTACAATAAATTATAGATTGAATTCTTACGGCTTTCTAAATACCGGCGATGGACTTATTAGTGGAAATATGGGAATGAAAGATCAAGTGCTTGCGTTAAAATTTGTGCAAAACGAAATATCCAACTGGGGAGGGGACCCCAACAATGTTATCCTCTGGGGTGAAAGCGCGGGAGCGGCTGCAGTGCACTTTCACTTGCTATCTCCTATGTCCAAGGGACTTTTTAAGAAAGCAATTATGTCCAGTGGTACTGCCATCAAACCATGGTCGCTTGTGACAAAACCAAAGGAACAAGCAGAATGGCTTGCGAAAACGTTGAACTGTCCAACGGAAAACACATCTGTGATGGTGGAATGTTTGAAAAAGACTGACTCTAAAACTTTGGTTAGTGCCCATGTGGATGCGCTTGATGTGAGTTTAACAAATTCCATGCATAAAACCAAAGTTGACGAATTAGTTTGTTGAATGTAAATATTATTAAGTGTCTCATCTTTTTTATACAATTTAGTCACCCATAATGAACCCTTTGAAAGTGTTTGCCCCATCGGTGGAAATTCACAATAGTGGAAAGGAGTCCCAAGAGGCCTTTTTGTCAGAGCACCCATACGAAATTTTAAAACAAGGCAAAGCTCATCGAGTTCCACTACTAACTGGGGTTAACTCCCATGAAGGTCTTTTAGCAACAGCAAGTAAGATTAGGCGTTTTAAATTGAAAAGAAAATATCGTATTACCACAAGTAAAAGTCATATATTTTGTTTCCAGGAATGTATCACAATAGGACCCTAGCTGAGCTTGTAGAGCGTACCTGGGACGACCTCTCTCCAACGTTTTTCTCTTACCCCAAGTCCCTGTCCCACGTTACAGCAAAAATTCGTGAATTCTATTTTGGAAAGACTAAAAAACTAAATTTTGACGATCAATTTCTCAATTTCACAAACGTTTTCTCTGATCGTTGGTACATACACGCCACCAGGGAAGCTGTTCAAATTCAAGCAAAATACTCAACTGTGTACCTGTACCACTTCAGTTATGCTTTGGAAAGGGGTCTCACATTCTTCTACGATTTAACGCCGTCACTCCCTATTCATTTACAAATTGGTCTGAAAGTTGTCCAGGAATGGGTCAATACGCATATTTTTGGAAAGCCACCTCTTCATTTGGGGGTGTGCCATGGAGATGAGCTCGTAAACGGAAATAGTTTTAAATCTGAACGGAAGAATGAATGCATTTTCACAAAAAGTCATGGTTTTTTAAATACAATCAAGAAAATTTTTAAAAAAATATTTTTTATATCATTTTATTTAGGTTTTATTTTACCACTTTCCCATGGTGTATATTAACGTGGGTGATAGGGACTATGAAATTTCTAGACAATTCATAAAAATGTGGATTCAGTTTGCAAATGATGAGTAAGCACATAATATACCGATTTTTGGAACTTTTAATAGCGTTATTTGTTTTTTTACTCGTCATAATATTCTTTATATTTACTACAGACCATTAACCATTGATGACCAAGAATGGAGTCCGTTACCGTCAAATTCAACAAATCTGAAGTACATGCATTTTGGAACTGATCCATCTACATTTGCGACTGTAATTGATGAGCCATTTAAAGAGAGAATGGCTTTTTGGGATTCCCTCAAAATTTTGGGAGTTAATTTTTAGACTGAACAAATAACTATTAATAATTACAATATCTGCTAGTACACAATACGCACTATATTTTTGTCGCATTGCTAACATTCTTTCATTCAGGGATTAGCAGTATTAAAGTTGGTGCGACGGATAGGTAAATATATATTTTTAATGATATAAAGTACCTGTATAAAAAGTTATCGTCCTCAATTACATAGCTCTGTTATTGTTATTGTTACTGTATGCTTGATGTATGGATTTTATAATAATTGAATCTTTAAAAATGAAATGGAGTATTTATTTATTCTTATAATTAGTAAAATTGTTAAAGTATAATCCTTATTAAAGCAAATTCCGCATTAGAAATTCTAGAGTCCGTTGATATCAAGGGCAACAAATACATATCGCATTTTTAAAATTTATAAGGGAAATAACCAAGTACATGATTTGACATTTTAATACACAAAGTATGCATATTAAGTAATCTGACATGAAAACTGCCATCATGCATTATTTACGCACTGCTTTTTATACAATAGGAGCCGAGCCAAATATAATTTAGATATCAACAGATCAAGATGCCCCAAAATATTATCTTATTACCAAACTTAATATTTACACATTCTTGTACAAGTTGGAGCAACTGCAGCACTTCTGCCGATCTTCTGGGCGACATTTGAAACCGCCATCAACAGCTTCCACAAGGCTCAAGCGATACTTCATTTGCTGTGTCAGAGGTGGTACATAAGATCTCGGCACGATGAATGTTGACAAATTGAACAAATCAAGGAACACTTTGTATCGGTCGCTGAACAAAAGTATAATGTTTTCAAAAACCTTTTCATCGGTCAATTAGCATCAAAGAATTTAGTTAAATTGCTGTATCGCCTCACCTGAGTGTTGACCTTAGATAATGATAGCCAGTTGAACCGCCTGTTCCTAATTGTTGTGACCCGAGCATTCTCTGTACCAAGAGAACGTGGTTATATCTCCATTTAGTGATAAGTGCATCTATATCCATGAGTGAGGATAGCAGTTGATATGGTTGATTAAAGCGAGGCTCATCTCTATAAAATGTTATTAGAATTGCTCCTCTTAAAGCTTTATGAGAAAATCGTCTTTCTCCGCGTTTAACCAAAGCCTCGTGAGTTTTTTCGTCAAAGACGGATTCAAACTGTTCCCGTTTCTTTCTTGCATTGTAATTCATTGCGATTTTCAACTGTTCATCAGTTTCTTTCTACAAACGATAAACCCAAAATATCCTTAAGAATTTTAATAGCAACATTATATTATATTGTAAAAAGATTAAATTACAGCAGCGTCAGCTTCCTCATTTTCAAGCATTGTTTCCACAACACTGCGATATTTCTCCCAAAAGTTGAACCCCGTTTCTTCCAGTCCGGGAGTCCGCTCTAACCATCTATTAAGATCATAGTGTAATACTATATTTGTTTTCTTTCAATATGCGAGAAAAAATGGTAGCAAGTAGTCACCCATTGACCAAAATTATTCCAATTTAAAAAGGATATAATATATACCTTTGCACCAAGTCACAAAGAGATGGCTCATCCTCAGAACTTTTCAATTGAGCAGCAGACGGCTCGTCTGAGAAGACAGCCATGTAATGTTCTTTATTGTAGCGTGCACGATGCTCCTGAGATAAAATTACAAATGTAGGTGCATTTTACCGGACGCATATGACCAATAATTGGATTATTTCATGTCAGCAGAGAATGAGAAAAGCTCGAGAACATAGCTTACCTGCTTTACACCCAACTTGTTTTCTAACAGCCGAAATTGTAAAGACTGAAACCCGGATGCCGGTGAGAGATAATGACGAAACTCTAGAAAGTCTAATGGTGTCATTGTTTCCAGTATCATTACTTGGTCCACAAGTAGCTTGACGTAATGAAATACAAGCAAATATGGCAGTGTAATGTCATTGCATAATGTATTGCAGCGAGGCAATAAATATATGTATTTAAAAGCATGTGGATGATTACCTTTAGAATCAGCACACATCTTTGCATTCTCTTTAAAATCTCCAACATAAGTCTTTCGTCCAATTCCGATTTGATGAAGAGATTTCGAACAGAGTCAAGCTCAAACAAAATTTGCTTGAACCACAACTCATATGCTAAAAAAATGTAAAGAGAAAATTGGGTTAATGTGATTAGTTTCTTTCTCTTGGTGAAAACATTCTTCAACAATTGGCAACCTTGATGCGTAACTATGAATAGGTGCTCATCGTGCACCGGGTGCTTCCGCTCTTCACTGACAAGTCGTTGTGCTCCAAGAATTTTGTCTAGTTGTAAGTAATCGCTATAAAGGTAACCATCACTGTTTTCGGCCATGTTGAAACCGAATTGGGACATGTCATTTTGTCTGTGGGGAAAATAGTTCATACATTTATTTCTTACACTTTGGATTTATAATCTTAATTGGATCTTGATTTTTTGTCTTAATCTTAATTTACGAAACTGTAATGAACATTGTACTTCTTTTCCACGGCTACTTGCATACAATGAACTAGATAATTGAGTGACATAATTTATCGGCATTGATTATATATGCTTTCAACAACATGTAGTATGAGATGAATACCTCAACACACCATTGCGACTTCAAGAAATAAGTGTGCTATAACTTATTATTCTCCCAATTAATAGTGGGACTCTTCATTTGAAATTCAGATTGGCTCGCATCAGTAAGTAACATGCTTTAAAATTTCTAAACAACGATTGACGTAAAACAATTCGCAGTATTAAATCGCTGTGTGGTTTGGGGCAAAATGAGATATCTATATGTTGTTCTATCGTTTGAGTTAAATGGATGCAAATAAATATGAATCGAAGAAACGGTTGATTTTTAAAATATTATAAACACAAGTTAATACTAAATTTACTTACTGAAACGGGCAAGCCATTGTTATGATGAAATCAATTATAACTTCCTGGAAGGTAAATGGTAATAAAGAGTCACTAAAAAGAAGTATTTGCTGAGGCCACTAGAAGGAAGTCCAGTTCTCGTTGCTTGATTAGAAGGAATGATTTGTTGATGAACAATGAGCAGACCAAAATCGTCGCAGTCGCATCTTCTAAAATAAAGTCTAATTGGTTATCAAATCAATTATACAGGGTTGCAAAAGAAGGCTGACGTGTTTTGGATACCCAAGGTGGCATGGATAGAGGGCTCTAGCACTTTTGATAGACAGCACAAGCGAAGGAATGAAAATAGCTGATGATGAAATCCAATCTATCATAAAAGCACAAAAAATCGCAACGTGCTCATCTATAACTAGCATTTATATAACACAACTGTTCCTTGTCTTGATCACTCGTGTGATGATGTAAAATTATGCCAACTGAGGTAATAGGTACTGCGATTAGAGGGAACAACCCATAAAATCCAAAACGATGGAATGAGTCCTCTTTACGATGATAGTGTGAAGTTTTTGTTTTTGATCTTTTAGCTGAACATTGGGAAAACTGATAACTGATGGAGATGACGAGAGGGAGATTACTTTTGTCACATATCCGCAATCTTCAAAGAGTTTCTTGTCTTTGATACAGATACACTACTTACATAACCTACGGCATTTCTGTCAACCTTTGCAAATGTCATTATGAAGAAAACCTGAATAAATGAAGCATCATATAAAAATGAATTATTATTGCATTAAATATTATGGGTTTTTAATGATTTTGTCGTTTTCAGTTCAAATTGATGTTGATATGATTTGGTTTTGGTAGCGATGACGCTGAGGAGTATCATCATCACCAGTGGAAAAAGTTGAAGTAAAATGACAAGACAGATGAAGTTTCTTCGTCAATTGAATAGGAACCAATGAATGAATGATTAATGAACCAACGTGTATGACAAAGTAGATACAAACGCGTGTAAGGGCTTGGCCATTACTTTTACGATTATCAAATTGCTGGCATGTGGATCAAAGTAGAAGTGACTTTGACAAGTTCACTGACTCAATTTAAACGCTTTGCTGGATAATCCAAAAATCGTATTTTTGCTGCTGTCTTATTTCGTAAACAATTGATGATTAATTGTTAATAGATTTATTTTTTATTCTTCCAAAGTTTATTTAAACTGATGATCATAATTGGTCTGAGCACATTCACTTGAAAAGGCTACGTGACAATTATAAAGCACCGACATAACACAAAAATTTAATAATACGAAAAGGCCTAAATAAATGCATGCAAAAAACTCAAAGAGTGTTAAACTAAGAGAAGGATAAATCTGTGTCGCCCGACGACCCGACCACCCGTTCAATACGTACCTATAATAACAACTAAAGTAATGACATTTAGTCATGTCATAATTCTCACTTAGGTAATCCTATCGTATCAAATGACATTTTATCAAAGTATTACGTGCAGGAAGGAGCCACGCAGGATAGGAAATTACGTTGAGTCTCTTTGGCCAGCAACCGCGGAAATTCAGTAGGCACTACAGGGTTATCTATCGTTGGTATATTGTCATTCATTTATTTAAAAAATACTAGATAGGTTTGTGTCAACTCATTGTAAGTACTTATTGTAACATCTTACAACTAAAAAAGAAAAAGAATGCTCTAGATTTAGTAATAGCTCCATGCGTGTGCCCAAACATACCTACATAAATATTCATATATTAGGTAGCCAAATATGAGATCTAGTTAATAAATCTCCTTTCTTGTAGCATCAATCCGAAAAATATTATACTATCAACATACCTTTACTTACTAGCCAAACGATTTGGAATAAAGCATAGTATTTGTCATGCCATTTTAATGGCCCACAGTAGCAGGTATTTTCATTGAATGCATGCCAGACTTGCACAAGTCAACAACTTAAGGAATTCGCTTGTATATTTACATATCTTTCTGGAGGAATTTCAAAGGTTTCTATATCTACATAATGTAACTCTGACACTGCAAACTATAAACTAAAAACATGTTTATTTTGTTTGGTTTGTTGGAGTATCTATAACACTCCAGCACCAGCATTGATTAGCATTGAAGCATTGTACATATTTAACCGCGTGGCGTGTTCGAGGATTATCATTCCTTTCGAGCTTCTCTTTACCTTTTTCATGTTTGTATGCATGTACTAATTCAATAGCTTCTCTGTCTCCTTCTCCTCTCATCCATCACGATCACGCCGTGTATTTAGATTGCATTAAAAACATAAAAACCTTGAGTGATTTCATAACTCATTGCAGATCAAACTGTAAAGCTATTATAGAAAAACCCTTTTCTTTGCTATTAAATGCTGTGATAAGAATCGATAATGCTTAGTTTTTTGATGTTATATAACCAAATGACCGCCGCTAGCAACTAAAAAATATTATGCATGCCTATTAACTTGTAATAACTTGACTGACATGACCACTTATTGCATCACAATAATTTTATTCTGTTGTTGCATTCTTCGTCTATTCCACAAACCAACCATCAATGAAGGAAAATGATACCTTTTGTGTATGTCAATATCATGTATTCATTACATAATATGCATATGAGTGAATGATAATCGTTTAAATATGTACTAGCACCGTCACTGGGTAGCGAGATTTAAGAGATGTTAAATCTAATCTACAATTTCATTTTCAATATTCCGTTCATCCTAGTCCATTACTATTGCTTATGGAATTCAAAATATAGCAAGGCATGACATCAAAAGTGAGACCCAATAAAATGTTATGAAATAAGATCTAATTATAAGTCACGGTGAAACAGAACCAAAGAGGAATGAATATTGAATAAATTAGTTTACGCATTTATTTACTCGTAGAATTTTATTATCATTATTACTATTTGTTATGACCGATTTTGCTAAAATATTTGGTTTTGACTAACTCGAACCACAGTCAAATTCACCGTATAAAATTTTAACTTACAATTCAATTAGAACTCATAAGAGCTTACAAAAGGTGCAAGTGCTCTATTTTGCTCCAATTCACAAAAATTCATTTTCCTCTAAAACATTTAAAATGTGTCATTTTCTGGCTAGTTATCGATAACTTAAAAATAACATAATAACATGTAGACTTGT
>JAQFYG010004862.1:0-10541 GCA_034694325.1 Entomobrya corticalis
CGGGAGTTTTTTTCCAGTCACTTGTAAAAAAGAATATTTTAAAAACTTACAAAACTTTTTAAAGCGGCAGGTAATCCCGGACACTAATATTTGTAGAATATTCTACTTGAAGATTTTTTCAGCTCCTTTTGATTTTGTGTCTTTTTTCCTGTTTAAATTCCTATGCAGTAGTGTGCATCACAAGAAATATTTACGTCCCTTTCCCTTCTCAATGTACTTGAATCGCAAAATCGCAGCAGCTTTCGATTCACAAACCAGTAGAAAGTAACAGGAAAATTATTAGAAGAAGCACACAGTCAACTGTTTAACTTTTTCTCCTCGGTATTATTTTTCCGTTAAAAACCAGAAATCCACTTTATTACAAGAAGGTAGGTTCTTGGCAGCAGACACACCTTGTTTCAACTATATAACCACCACTATCAACGAAAAAAGGAAGGTTTAAAATTATGAATACTTTGGTTATTTTGTAGGTTTTAATATTGTCATGTATTCGCAAAATGATGATGGTATAAAGAACAGAGGAGAAGATACAGGAGCACGAAAAATCGAGAAGGGTCACACAAAAACTGTTGCATCACTAAACGTTGAATATTACATATTTTTTCTTGTCTGCCTTGTTATTTGTATGTACTTCATTTATTTCCCAAGCGTTACATTATTAAAGTCCAATATATTTTCGTTATCTACGGAGCCACAAGTCAGATAAGTAAAAAATGTAGACAAAGAGTATTGTTACCAGCATTGTTATCAGCATCAGCAGCGGTTTGCAGTGGGTAATAGGTAATATTATCAGTTTTATCAGAAGCTCAGAGCAAGAAATATGTAGTTTAGATAAATAATAATAATATATTAAGTTTTTGTATGGATGCGTATGTACCTGTGCTCATTTTACTGTCATCATCACCGCAAAATATAATTCGTAACGACAGTTAAACTGCAAACAAGGATAGTTGAACTGACTTCTGCAAACAATAAAAGTTATCTTATCATAACAGCAGTCTTTTCATTATCACGAAAAAAACTCATATCGAACGTGTGTATAGTGAAGTGGGTACTGCAGATATATGAATGCCAATAATTCGTACGGATAAATGAGCGGAATGTTGGTGAAAAAAATTTTCTTTCAATTGTATCAACGTCATAGGGGGATTTCTGCAACACAAGTATACATAATATAGTAAAAAGTAGTAATGGTTACTGGTCATAAAAGATAATGGGAGTGTGAGGAATAAAAGAGATAATTTGATAGACAAATATTATTTATGGTTATTCTTTTTTATGAAAATAAAGCATTCAATAATCAGTTATCATACGAGCCATTTAGCCAGCTTTTCTCAGAATTTCTCCATTTACTTATGAGCCATATGGAGCATGTATTAAAGATGCCTTGAACTCAAATTCTTTCGCATTTTTAGGGTAGATACTTAGGTACAAAAACCAGTCGAGAAGGGATTTTTGTGTTTGCGCTGATTATGATATGACTTTTATTTTGGTAATGTGAAGACGATACGATACAATCCAATAATTTAAATTATCTTTTGGCTTATGTAATCATTCTGCCATCATCATGAGATGATCATAAATCAAATCTGAAATCCCTCGAGTATTTTATCGCTATCACCAATCATCGCTTACAACAACTACATTGTGTACTTATTGTAGCAGTGGGATTCTCATGAAAAATGGTAACATGTTGTTGGCAGTCACCTAGCAAAACATGAAAATGTTCATGCTTCTACTTGAACATACGATCCGCTACTTCACCTTATCATGACTTGGAATATCTTAAAATAGGTACACATCACACATATTTCAGGTGTTTTCGGATCCAAAATCAATCATTTAGACGGATGGCAAACAAGTGGTACACACAAGGGGAATTTAATAGCGTGATGCTACGTCAAATTTAGTAGGTATATGACATGGCGGAAATACATGTGCTCATGGCTCATACCAATGTTCCATTTTGTATGCTTCCCTTCACCTTGCCGTGCCACATGCTTAAGCGGTGACGGTGGTGATCTCTAGTTGGTGATAATCATAATTCATTACGATGGTGCTCAAACCATTGTTAAAAGCGAATTCCTCATTTTACTTTATCTCTTGCTATATGCGAACTTGCTTACATAGCATTTTTTCAAATTGTTTTGCTCATTGTTAAATATAACACGTTTGGTAATACAAATGTTTGGTGTGTGAATATAAGTCTGCATGTAAACATCTCGTAAAGCAGCGAAATTAACTTTGGTAGTATAACAGTTATCATCATCGCAATCACAGTATCAAAATTTAAGGTTAATCTTGTGCAGTTTCATTTGTACAACCACAGTGTGTAAAAATTGTAGCTACGGTTAAAAAAAAGGCAGATGGCCATGTGTCGTCATTCATTGGATTTGGGGTTTCAAAGTTTATACTCATGAGCAAAGGATCAAGGTATGATTATGAAATGATGATTCATAAAAGTCAATGGGTAATGCAGACACAGATGATCAACAAATCTCCTCAGTTTATGTGGCCTTCTCTGATTGCGAGCGTTATAGCTTGCTGTTAGTATTCTCTAAGACCGCTGCTGCCGACTGAATGATGAATTTCTGATAAGTTTATTTAAATAATTTAAACTAGCAGTATAAATACTTTCCAAATCTTATTTATCACTAAGCCAGTGGATTGTGTAGATGTGTTGTGTTGTGTGAGACGAAGACACATGATGCAATCAGTATAAAAATAGATATGACAAATACTTGATGACGACCGTGGTTTTATGAATATGTAAAATGTGCATCCATCCGTACCTGCACTATTCCCTTTTCTCTCGTTATTATTACTACATTAATTCGTTTTTTATCTTGGCCATCGTAGCACGAAAACAATTATGTAAATCAAGTGAGCTTGTAATAAAAATAAAAGTTAAAGGTCAGCAATTATAGGGATGTTTCGCTTTAGCAGACATGAACTGCACTGTTATTAAGAAAGGGAGAGTGAAAATTTATACATGTATCAATCTTGATGGGCACGATGACTTGTAAACTGCTGCTGGACTTTATATCTTATTTTATATTTTATTCGAGCCACACAGGAAGAATGTAAACGAGAAAAATTACGGAGACGAACCAAAATTAATGAGTTTATGCTAATGTTTATCCCAAACCAATCATAACTTTTATCCTTTCTGACATTGATGCTCATATATTACTTTAGCATTTATAAATAGTGAATGTTCACTCACATTACATTTACAATACAGAATTCACACTACATTTGGCACTTTCATAAATGCCGAATAGAGTCATGTAGTTCGGTCTTTGTCGCAATCGTACTGGTTATAAAATTTAATCAATTGTGACTTAATTTAACGGATGACTAAAATACGGTTGAACCTTTTGAGTAAGTAATAGTGAATAACCCTGAGGAATGCATGACATTAAATCTCTGTATTTTAATAGGAGTCATTTCTCGATTTTCATCACATAAAACAGTTCCCGTGAGAACTGAGAACCAATTCTTAAAAGTAAATTCTTTAAGGTAATACTACGCACACCATGTGGCTTTTTACTACCCATGTGCGTATCAAGCAGGTGTACTGCAAAAATTAAGCTAACCCAATTATGTAGATAATTCAGAAATTATGAACATGTCAAAGATAATCGTTCAAGACTGGTAGATATTGAAAGCCCTTTTATGGGATTTATTACAGGTGTTGGGAAGGGGCGTAGGATGGTTATTTTGCTACCCATCTACACAAAAAAGACGACTAGTGTGACACAATACACTACACGCACTCTTACTGGGTAAACATCATCATCTCTATAGTCATTTTAAAGTTTATATTTACCTACACACATTCATCATAAAAATGCTTAATAGGTTGACAAAAAATCCGCGATGCAGTTATTATTGCTGTTGTTGATGATTAAAACGTCATCCGCCTCCTCCTCCTCTCCTCTCCCTTTCTATCGGCATCCAGGACATGCATGACCAATAATTTGCAATGTGTAAAAGGCTTAATTTTAACATCTCCTCTCAGGCGATTTGACATCTTCTTTAACTAGTTCATATGATAATGTTACAAGAGGCATTTTTTGTCATGTAATAAAAAAAGAAAAATCAATTACTTTCGCATTATTCATATTAACACAGCAAAAAAGGAAGAAAAAGTGTTATTTACTTGCAGCATTTTTGGCGCTTTTAGCTAGTGTTAATCTGCATTTATGAATCACAATACAATCTTTTGATTTTCACTTTCAAAACAATTTTAAACCGTTTAGCTGGTCTGTGTTCAGTAAAATGCCGCTTTACTGCAATACAATGAAATGCCCTAAAGCAGTGAAAATATTTAAATACAGAGTGAGTGGACCAACATGCATTATCATCATCATCATGACACAAAATCCATTTTTTTCCTATTTAACCTCGAGCCTCCTATTATCTCTAATCTCCACTACAGAATTGTGCATGTGTAAATAAAAATGCTTGATGCCTACGTTTGCGTGCATATCTGCCAAAAATGCGACATCCGTATACAAGGCAAACAGGCACACATCATGGGTAAGGTGTATTTGCACAAAAGCTGACTTATAGTGAGATGTATTTTCTCCTTTATAATATTATTATTAATTCTCGGAAAAGTTCTAAATAGAAATCCTTGACTCATTGGCCTCATTGTGTTACTGTAACTTGTGAAAAGTAAAGTGGGGAACATGGCATTTATTGTGAATGATGCACGTTGTTTCGGTCATCCCAAATGATTATACTGCACGTAATTTTGAATGCATTGTCAACTGTTTATACACATACAAGAACAAACAAAAGTAAAAGAAAAAAGAGCCCTTTTCTAGCCGAAAGCTTTATTTATACCTGCATTAATCATGATAATATGATCATTATGCTAACATCCTTTCTTTTTTGGTATGGTAGTTTTACAGGTAAGCAGAGAATAATGACAAAAACGAACATGATTCAAATCCAGTTCATTTGATGAGGAAGGACCGTTTCACTTTGTTCTGTCTCTGTCGGCTTCCTTTTTCCTGTTTCAACAGCTCTATTCAATGAAGGCCCGTATTGGGGAATGAAACCGTAATTTCACTTCTTATTGAGCCCTGAAACCCTTTATATGGATTATTGTGCCTAGTAGTAACTCTTCTAACGCTACAATGGATATGTCTACAAACAAACTAGGTCTTGAATCACATTATTATTTCTAAAGATGGGAACCTACATTGAAATGTTTATATAGGTATAGTAAGGTGTATAGAATATATTAGATTGCACCTAAAGAGAGGATTATTTATAGATGTTACAGTGATTTAGATACCTCTTTATATATATTGCTGCCATTTTCGGTTCGTTGAAATATTTGCAGTTTCCTACTACACGTACTAACTGAATTTAGCACCAAACGCAATTACTTTTTATCACCTTTCCTCATAAATAAATACAATGTAACTGTGTTCAGCGTAATTAACAGTATAGCAAGCAAGATTCTTCTTGCAATTTACTAATCACTCGTCATGGCGTGTATAATGGCGGTATATTGGATGTGCGCCGTAAAATATCAAATGAGCAAAAGAGAAATGTGCACAACATTCACATGTACCACCGGTCAGATATCTATTATAACTTGAAAGGCTGCTCACATTATACTCTCAATTAGAAATAAAACTATATACTAGCATATAATATAAACTGGCTACGGTTACAGATAGTATAGCCTTTCTTGTCTGTCCGAATACTATACATGATACATATTTTCTCAGATAAAAAAATTATCACTTGCTCGGATCATTTCGTATTGTACATGCACGCTCACCCAGGCATTCGTTGTATGGCTGCTTTTCGTTCAAATAAGCTGTAAAGCCGTTTCATCATAATGAATGCGGTCGTAATAAAGTGTGCTCTCAACAAAAAATTGCAAATGCGTAGTATTATTGTGTTTTTTAATTATTGTCGGGAAATTGATTTCCACCTAATGTATAGTAATTTTAGTGAATCGTTTTTTACTCAAAAGTTGTCCAGAAATTCAACAATTGGAATGATAATGCATGTTTCTATCAGATTCACAGGGAACTTTGTATATTTTGTTAGTACAAGTTTTCACAAATAGCTGCTAAAAAGTATGTTCTAAAAGTCTATCCAAAATATAGTCAATAAGTATAGGCACGGCTTCTCTCTAATTTTTCATAAATTATTCCACTTGCTCGTCGCTAAGTGTTTACATCAATTAGATCAGTTACTTGTAAATAAATGATAATAAAAAAGCTTTTTAAAAACTCCTTAAGCCCATAGACAAAAAAGTTTTAAATCAAAATTCGTAATTTTTACCGCACATGTTAAGCTTACACGAATACTAACAGTGTTAAACCCTTTCATGATAATAAATTTTTATAAGTTATTTTAACTGTTCAACGATTAAAATGAAATTCGTGCAACAGAGATCCATATTATATTTTCTAATTGTCTTAACCTCATCCATCACGTCTAAAACTCTCGTAATAACAGTGTTTCAAACAGAAGAGATGAATACAATGGCTTACATGATGGGCCAAGAGGGGGACGGCAAGAGAGATCCACGCAAAAAATTGTTATGCAAGCAAGTTATCACTGCAAAAACTACAATGGTCAATCAGCAAAGTTTGTTTGTGGTTTGCGCTCCCTTCAGCACAAAATAAATGGTTTTGAACAGCAAATGAAGGAGTTCATTGTCATGCGGCGGTGGAAGATTGTCATGTAGTTGATTGTAAAAATGCAGGTACTACTCTAATAATGAACATTGTGCTGGTAGATCAACAATTACCGTTTGTTACTTATTTTTTCTTGGTGTGTGCAACAATAACAATGATGAACATTTACAGCTGAGCATTAGATTATCTGTCCTAGTGCACATATTGTATCTTTATTCATTTTTTATAAGGACACTTATTTGCAAACTTTTGGAGTGCTCTTTTGAATGAATGGAATAAAGAGTCATTCTTTCGTTGTCAGCAATATGAACAGACATGAATAACAATAGGATTTTCTTCAAAGTTGCGCTGCACTTTGTAGTTTAAGTTACCATTATAGACCATGCACACCATTTTTGCCAAAAAGAGCGAATAAAATTGACAAAGACGAAGACATGATGATGTGTTCCCGAAAGTGCATACTCAAAACCTGAAGCATCGATTAAACAATGATGGTACGCATACGTCATTCATCCACTTACTCATTGCCGATCACTTGAATGTAGGCATCTCGAACTAAACGTTATTTTTATGAAGGCAATAAAATAAGCAAAAAAAAGAGAATAAATGAGCGATGGTGACGCCGAGACGATGTCGAAATTACTTGTCACTTTAAACATGCCTATAAAAAAGGACGAAAATTTAATCTTAATACAGCTTAAATAAAATTCTGATAATTTGTTTTTATGCTAAGGACTTTATTTAGGTAAGCAAATATAAAATGTAGCAATAAAGCAGTTTAAAATGATGCTCTGAAAAAGGTTTGAAATAAAAAGCAAATACTTAATTGGTATCAATATAGATCATATGCTAATAGTTAGTAAAATAGTTATAACAGGTGCAACAAAATATTTACCGTAGTGTGCTTCATTCATTCCTCGCATCATCTTTGCAAATCTCCAAAATATGACCGACGGCTGAAGAGTGCAGAAAAAGGAAGAAGGTTTGGTGGTTCAAAAAGGGTTGAAATATATTATCAAGTTTATGATGTCAAACAAAAATATTGCTTTTCTGGTGCTTTAGTGCAGACGGTTATAGTATCGTGTTCAGTGTTTTTGGCTTGTTTGATGCGGACACCACCGAATGAAAAAAAAGAACTTTACTTCGCCTCAACCACTGTAAAGTGCACTTTTGCGCAATATCGCCGTGTATCAGTGGCTCTTTAAGCAAGACAGCAACAACGGGATTACCTGAAAATTAATACACACATAATATTATATTATTTTCATTATTGTTATCTTGTTGTATTGTAAAACGAGTTTCAACCAAGTTGCTATTTACATAACATGAATTTTTGTTTCCATATGATAATACCATATTTAATCATCATTTTGCAACATTGCAATTACACAATATACTAAAATATGAATATGAACAATGAGCCACGGGGTACTAAGGCAATATGGACTACTTTTAAATACCTATTTGATGATCAAGTATTTTAATGAAAAAGTTATAAAAGAAACGCGTCCCTGTATTTCTGGAAATTTTGCTGGAACTACGCGTTATGAATGATCTAGTGCACCTATTGTGCGATACTCAATAAAACATTGGGTATTCTTTTTATTCTTGAGTCCTCATCTCATCATCAGTGTGTTTGCATTGTTTGTTAAATAATAATATGTTTTATCTAACTCGCGAGTGCATTTCTCCTGCTCTGTTTCAACTTGAATTAGCTTCATTACAAACTGATGAGAGCGTGCTTAGTATAGTTACAGCAGCAGCAGTTGTAATCAACCATGACTATGACCACAACAGAAAATATTTGATATCTACTAGAACAAAACTATCTCAACATAATAACAAAATTTTACACAGAATATAAGTTACATTTCCTCTGAATATACCAAGCTGTCGTTGATAAGCCAGACAAAATCCTCGTCGGAAGCGTAGAAATAAGCGGAAATGAAAAAAAACACTAGTTGTTAGAGGTAGTGTATCAGATATTAGGCGAAATAAGATAGTAATGCCTAGAAGCTAGAATAAATAGTTTGTTACAGTAGGGGCTGTTTTGGTCATGCAATTTTTTAGACAATAAAATAGCATCAGCATGATTAACTCCATTATATTACATACCATACTATTGGTTAGGTGGTGTTTTTGCACCAACTCAATTAATTAAGTAATTTTCATCCTCATTAAACTAAAATACAACACATTAGAACCTTAACATATCCCTTCACTTGCGTTTTTATTAAAACAAGCAACAGCTTCAACATTACCTTTTAAATGATTTTTTGTTAATGAAAGTACGCAAACTAAGGTTATTATAGCTTACAACCAAAGAAGATGAATGAACCGATCGGCCATGCATTAAAATAATAATGATATCATTTTAGAATTGTTAATAAATCCAAGTATAAATTTCTTTCACCACTTTTCTAAATTAACAAAATTAAGTCAAATAAGCTATTGAAGAAAAAGATATACAGAAAATTAAAGGGAAACTGTCTTGATTACTTACAACGCACGTTAAAATTTACTGCTGATTGCTACTAAATCTTTACATGTTGCTACTACAACTATATTTTTATTTATCACACATGTGATATAATGCTTAAAATTGTTAATATTTATTAGTCACTGTTGTGCCTTATCAGACATTATAATATTATCACATCATACTATCATAATTTTACTTGCTTTGCACTTTGCAGAGTTGGTGTTCAATTTCAATTTGAAAAACAGCATGTGCTATGGTACGCGCATACCTGCTGTAATTAAATTATTTATTTGAAATCACTAATAAACTCAAAAATAAATCAAGAAAACAGGGTACATGCACAACATCATAGTTATTACATGCCTACCTAATTTAATTGATGTTGTTGTTTTTTTTATATTCTTGATGATGATCTTTCTGTCTGTATTATTGCAAAATGCATTTTACCTCTTTTTTTCACACAACCATTCAAAAATAACCACTACCACTATCGTTTTCGAAGCGTATAAAAATCACGTTCATCACATATGAGCATGGAGCATGAAAGCATGCATAATATGTAGTTCATATGAGTACACCAGCCAGTGTGACGACGGACGGTGCTTGCAGAGGTGGAACACTCGCTTTAAAACCAAAATTGTAGGAGAGGTGCAACATGATGAAAGTATTTCTGCAAATGAGTTGCTTCTCTCCTGTTATTATACTACACTGTACGAGATTGCAATTTCCCAATCTCACAAAAATCTGAAAATTCAATAATTGTTCAACTTACAAGCAAGCGGCAGAAAAAATCGTTTAAAAATTCATCACTAACGAGCTGTTTTATTGCAATTACTTGTTTATCTTTCAACAATTCAAAAATAATAAAAATGAAAATATGCATACGTGCATGCATTAATTTTCTGCTATTTTATGTTACAAGTCAGCAAGAAAAATGCATTTTGAAATACGTCTTGCATTATTACTATAACACCTGCTGTAAATTTATCAAACAAACTAAAAATAACAACAATACTGATCACTTCTCTACTAAATAAAAATAACTCTCGGTTTTTTTTTGCGAACACTTGGTATGGTATAACTGTGATAATGGCAGTTATGTATTTATATCGTCAGTAAGCCCATGATTATAGTGTTGTCTGTGTGTCGTTAATTCAGATAAAACACATCTCATATTAGTTATTAGCTTCTTAGTGGAAGCAATGCAATAGTGGCATATTATAACAGCAATAAAAAAAGTGTGCACACGGTAACAATGCCAGTGAAAGAATTTTTGCTTGGTGTGCATTATATGAATGTATAAATAAATAAACCATGCAAATGGAGTAATGGAAACTTGCGTCGTAAAGAGCAGTAATTATGATGATTTTGGTGATGTTGAC
>JAQFYG010004863.1:0-10541 GCA_034694325.1 Entomobrya corticalis
AAACCATACGTATTACATGTAAGCAATAAGACTAAAACCGGATTGAACCAGAAAGCGAATTATTTTAGACAAATTCTAATCACGCGATTTGTAATTTGTAAAGTGTATCATATATTTGATTTGAATATAAAACATCAAGTCTTATTTTCACAAAAAGAGAGTATTGAGAATCAAGAACTCTCACTTTTCCTTTTGAAATATGCGTGTAGATTTTATTGCGTTTATTGAATAATCTGTTACAGTAATAACATTTTATCAGAGTTTTGCATCAAAAGAAGTAGAAACATTTTATTCAACTATAAAACAAAAGCATTGGGTTAAAAAAAATAACGAATGAAGGTGGAGGGTAAGGTTCCTCCTCCACCCAACATTGTCCTATTCATCATCATCTCATTATCACGACTGCTATTATAATCGTCTTCTAATTCTGTAAAAGTGTCTTCTTAGCTTCTTGCGCTCAGAAAACATTTTGAAATGTTAAACTGAAAAACAATAAGTAACAAAGTGTGAATGAGAGCATCTAATATCATTACATCAACCTGTTATTCTCATTTCCAATAAATTAACCTTTTTACTATAAAAATTTCTTCAAATCGACATGCAATGACATTACAAAATGCAAGGTAGAACGTAATAATTTTTAAAAGAAAAGTAGGTAGGCATACATGATTGACTCACGCATAAAAATGTATCGTGTTTTTAATATCAAATCACGCGAACGAAAACAAACTAGCCAAAAATGCATTGCATTTTTGTCGAGACCGAATACACGGAGGTCGGTCATTGGTCACGTAATGTAATACGATTGCGTATTATTGCATTTTACAGTGTAGTTATTTCATATTCATAGTTAGGTACACATTTTTATTCCCATCACCCAAAACACAATAGCACAATGATGAAGATATATAAATGATTCTACTGATAAAAATTATAAGAAATCCAAAACTTCAAAGTCAAAATCTTAACTATTTTTTCTTTTCTTTTGAATATCATGCAGGAAATAATAGTAATCAAGAGGAACTGCCAGAAGAAAAGAAACGAAGAAGACATTGAAGGATAGAAGGTGTGATTGTTTTTTTGAAAAGTTGAGTTGAAGGAACAGCAACATCATCAGCGAAGCAAAAAGTTGAACGAAAGCGTTTTTGCGTCTCTATCAAGAAGGCTAAAAGAAGCTTTTTCTTCGGAGTCTGTGCGTTTTGCTGAGTGCATGCAACAAAAATTCAAGAACGCTTGCTGGGGACGACGACTCTTCTTATCTCGCATAATTTTGTAGAGTTTCTTTTGTTTTCAAGGAAAAAACGCTGCTACTCCTGTAACAGCATTAAGCGACTGCTTCGCATTTTTTAAAAGTGATTTGTTAATTTACTTACGTGGAAGTTTTGGAGGTTATTCCACCCGTTTTGATTTGATAAAGAGGCGGTGGTGGTTTACAGTTTTTACTGTTTGTTGGTGTCAAATCTGTGGTTCCTGTGGTGTGACAAGGGGAGGAGAATACGACATTTTAAAAATAAATTTTTTGTAGTTTTCCTGTTCTATTTTTGTTTACGAACATGTCTTCAAATTTTATAAAAAGATTTTTAGCGGTGGGACTAGTGATTAGTGCATGCACTTGCTACGCTTCAGCGTATCCAGCAGTGCCCACCACTCATCATCATGGTCATCCTCACAAACGACAGTCCTACGCCCGGAGTAATCAGTTACCTGCTCCCAGTCAAGAGCAGTATTACGGACAGGCGTCGTACAACAATTATAATTACAACAATGGCTACAATGAGCCCACCGCATCTCGTCGAAATTATTATAATAATAACGGTCCTCCTCCTAATAATAACGGCTATCATTCTTCTAATAACAAGTACTATGACTATCCTCCATCTCAGCAACACTATCATTACCGGGAACCTCTTCAAGGTGCTTACGCTTCGGCGAATCCTATTCAAAGGGAAATCACAGTTAGAAACGGTCAACTTCGTCAGAAGGAGTATCAGCAGCGTACTGGCCAAGAAGGAAGGGACACTTACGATCCATTCTATTTTTACGTAAATCCCGTCGCTGCAGCGGCAGCCGCTGCTGCAAATCAAGATCTGAGAGGTGGGCAACCACTGCCTCCATTGGCTTCATCTCCACCTCAGTCATCGTCCTCCCTCTCACCTGGAGGAGGAGCTTCACTGCCACCTAGTCCGACTACGGTTACAGCTTCCTTTACTTCACATGGAGCATCATCCTCCAGAGAACATGTTGGAGGACCTCCAAGAAATCGTAGGAATTCGTTGAATGTGCCACCTAGTAGGGACCCATATTTCGACAATGAAATTAGCGGCGACAAATACGAAATTTTAACAAGTAAACCCAGTTATTCGGGCCGTCTTCAGAATAATTACCCAGGGCCACCTTCACAACAACATCACCGCCGTCACCCTTCACCACCGCAATATGCCAGTAGTCGATATTCTAGCGGGGTTCAGCCAAATCCGTACAGACAACCACCGGGCAATCCAAACCAGTTTTTGAATTATGAGCAGATTGTTGGAGCAGAGCCTGTAAGTCCTTATGTTATTATGTTTATCGAAATCACTTTTTAAAGCACTGTTGTGTTTTGTGTTTATCGTCGCGTTTTTTTGAAATCTAGAGCGTGACAAAAATAATGATGGTACTGAAACAAAGTGTACAAAAATGAAGATGATACCGTTTTTTACACCTTGACAGATAATAGGGTGTGAGATTTACTGATTACATAGTTTTATGCAGGTACAGCTACATAGCTAGTTAGTTTTTGTATGTAGTGGTAATGACAGTGAGATAAGTACTTGAATTGAATTCTTGAATTTTTTAGACCACACGTTATACCCTTGGAAAATGTCCCATGATAAATAATTAATGATGACGTTTGTTATTATTATGCTCTGTTACATTACAATTCTCATAAATTATTATTGTTGTAAGTAGGGAAAAATTTTGAATGTAGATTGGATTGAAGAGGTAAACAGTAATCATTATCATTATTAGCATCTTCGGGGGTAATATGAGAAGTGTGAACTTGAAACACGAGAAGTCAAGTAGCTTAACAAAGACATAAAAGTAAGCATTTAAACAGACAATGTAATAATAATGACTGACATGATTAATAAAAATCAGATAAATCAAGTTAACCTACATGCAATAAAAATGCAAGGTTCAAAATATAAAAAAATAGTATCAATGACAAGAGAAGGGACACGACAGCCGACACAATATGCGTCATTATGCCTGAAACCCTAGTTATCCTTTCCATGAAGCTGATTTTTTGTCTTTATTTGGATTCTTATAGCCACGGTATGCAAGTGGATCTCCCTCAAGAGGACAACAACCATGGAGCATACAAATCGGAACTCAACTAAAAGTTAATGACGACGGGAAAGGGGGCAGCTCTGGAAGTAGATTTTACGTGAGAGACGAAAGGAATACGAGACCGCGACAACCGTACCGGAAGTAGTGCATTTATTATAAGAATGAAACTACATACCTAGTTCTAACTATTCTACTGATTCACTTGAATTTAAAAAAACATTATATACCAATTTTGTTAGATAAAATTACAGTTCATGGAAAAAATAGAGTAAGCTATTAATTCTGAGAAGCTTAGAGTATTAACAAAAGCCTCACAAACGACTTCGACACGTCACCCTACATGATGTAAAATGCAAAAAGTTTTAAGCTTAAGTGTTGTGTGTATGCATGTGCGTGGGTGTACCTTTGTCTGTGCCGTGCCTACTAAGTGGCCAAGCTTTGTAGCAGGTACTTTTTTTGCTTCGTGAACAAAATGCATGGATGACTGCACAACAAAACAACGTGTATTAGCTCGTGTTATTGTTGTGCATTGTTATATTAAAGCATTTAATTTTTACTGGATAATACATTTGTGCTGCTATATTGTATTCATGGTTTAAAGTTTGAATGTGGAGAATGTAATGATGCATGCCTGCAGTAATGACAATTTTTTTAAAGACAAAAAGAAAATTATTACCAATTTTGCATTGTTATTTAGTAAGTACCTCGACGATAGAGAGAATGGAAGTTTTTTTGGTGGTTACCTTTACCTTTGTACGTGTTTGAGTAAATCAAGTATAAATGATGCGTGGGTGTACAACATGATGAGGAGGAATTACGGGAAGGAAGGATGATCCTTTGGATGCCATGATTATGATTTTATGTATATGATATACCTATTGTAAGGTCAGGACAGAAGTATGCATAGATAATGAGTGGAGGGGATCCGTCCATCTGTATCTTCCACAATTTCGTAGAAAGAAATAGTTTAATCTTCTGTGCATCTGTAACCGGATGTGATTCTTACATGATGATTTACATATTAAGTTTGGCTCCTCGTTTGTTTGTAGCTTGTAACGATAATTAAGCATTTTATAGTTAGAAAACACGTATGAATGCAGAATTTATAGGCATAACTCTAGGATGCCTATAAGACTGACTGATTGCTGCTTATAAAGTTACAACTATATTGTTGGTGAATAAATTATGTATGATAATGTTAGAAATATAAGAAGTATTGTAGCAATTTACAGCAAAAATGTATTATTAAACTGTTCTTTTTGGAAACAGCCGATTTCTACAAGAAAAAAATACAATAAAAGGAATTAAATGAATAGATAAAATGATAACAGCAATAATTAATCATTTAACCATTCATCAACTATAAACACCAGCGGCACCATTCCAGGCTTGATGTCTAATAACAAAGTGAATGGCTGAACTGAAAAATATAATTTTTTGCTTTTTTATTAAACGCAATATATATGATGGTTATATAATTTACAATTATTTATAATATTATGATACTTTTAATTTAGATAATAATTTTGTTTCCTCCTTTTTTCAATGTTTTTACGAATCCAAATTTATCTTATTTATCTGCACATTTACGATGATGATGGCGTATAATGTATTATACTTTCATATTTATCCTTCTAAAACGACGACTCGTGGTATGTAGATTAGAATATATTATATTTTCCATATCCAGTAAACTTAAATGGATCATTATTAATATCGCGAAAAACACGTTTTCTTCTTCAAAAAATCGCTTCTCTATATTTTTATCGACCGCATGGAATTTTCATATATTTTTCTATAAAAATTAACACACCAACTCTCAGTATAATATTTATATAATATATATTTTTTAATCATTAAATAATTATTATGTACTTAATGTTCATGTCCACATATAATTATATCTTTGATTCACATACAGCACCCCAAAAACATCGGTATTTAAAACTTCATAGGGAATAATATTATAGACAAAAGTAATTTATTTCCTCGAGGAGGAGAGGAGCACACAAATAACGACACAACGATGTAAGTTTTACAACAAATTTTCAAGCGTGTGGAATTTCTTATTTCAATGAGCTCGAGTGTCGAGTACAACGGATTAGCCATCAAGAGAAAATAAATACAGCTTACATTTGCTTTTTAAAGGATAACATATTGATTGCAAACTATTTATAATATCTTCTTTTTGACTTTCAAAACATACTACATAATTATTTATATCGATTTACAATGCACGATCAAAAATTATATTTTCCTCTTTCCTTTTAAAAAAGATACGAGACAAACCAAAAAAATATGTACACTTTCTCACTTTATATTATACTAACCAAAACATGCAATAATTATTAGTTATCTAACATAATAAACTAAACCATAACGTTTTCGACATAATTATTGTAACAAACTAATAGCTAAAAATTACTCTGATAATGATGAAGACAATATAACATTCTACAATTGCGATTTCCCATTTAAAAACTAAAGATGGAGAAAAACAGCTACTTTCTACTTTGTCAAATCATTTTTCTCACAAATGTTAAACTAGGTATTATTGATTTAAAAGAGCACGAATTTCTTTATGCATGTGGCAAAGGAAGTCGACATAAGAGGGCTGTCCATCTGTACCACGGTCCTCAACCAGAAAACGATTCATCACGAGTTCCATCTTGTCACGTTGTCTTACAATAGTAAGCTGTTGTGAGCGAGAAAAAAAATTAAATTTCTTTGAAACTTTAAGTTTAATCAGATATTGCTGACTTTATTTCTTCATATAGCTTACCCTCATATGTCGTTGTCTCTCTGTTCTCAGTGATCTAATAAGCGCCCTGAGTCTCAACGATTCATCACTATTCACGTGATCCGGTAGCTCTGTCATTGTTTCTACATTAATTTGGCCCAAGTTCGCTACGCCAAAGATACTCTGAAGCCAATCGGGACTAACGGCAGCCCCGATCCACATGAAAACATAAATTCCATTTTCTGCAAGCAAACAAATTAACAGTAAAAATCACGTTCAACGCATTACTATTCATATCAAAACAGAAATGCCTACCAAGAAGAAAGGCAGAATCTTCGCTCAGCTTGTCCCTTGAACATCTAACAGGCTGTGGATCATCTACGCATCCTTTCGGTCCAGCAATAGGAATTAGCTTGGGATAAAAGTAATGGACAGTATTGGGCACACCCATGGTCATAGTCGTGTACATCAGCCAAGACCGATCGTCCGGCGTGATTTCTGATGTTCCAGCGACAGCATCACTTCGTAGCACACAGTTGATGTAAAGCGGTAATAATTTCAAGCATTCCGGTAAAATAAGTTGGCCAGGCATTGATGGATTTGCACAATGCTTCCTGTATGTTGCCAGCATTTGAGCACATCTGTTCGAAAATTCAATTAAACATAAATATGAGCATAAACATTTAATCCTTGGGTAAGAATCACAACTCAATACTAATACTTTCGTAATATTAATTAACCTCTTCACTACTCCCTCCTTTAGATCTTGTGGCGTTGTCTCCACAGACCGTGAAATTGATTGCTTGGCCATAAAGTTGATTATCGCATCTAATTCACAATTTCTATACAAGTCAGCCATTTGCATACACGTGTTCAATGCCAAATTGTGGACCCTAAGCCTTCGTTGACCTGTGAAAATAACATTCACAGTTCACATAAGCCATAAACTCAGGAAAACTTTTCCTTACACAAAAACATTATATATTTCTTAATCCAATTGAACAACGAATTTTGTTCTTCTCTCACCATAAATTGTAGTGTACAACAACGCAATCTGTATGTAAACACCATCTTCATCCGTAATGCTGGCGTCATGTTTGATCTCCACTGCCAGACCCTTTTGCGAATCGATTGCCGCCAACTCCACATCCGTTGTATTTGCCATGTAATAATGTCCAAAAAAGTCTGTCGGCCTCACACCCGTCGAAGTTCTAACTCTCATGACTCCATCAAATCCGATTGGTCGACTCAAATGAAGAATCAAATCCCCTATCACTCGCTGACCATCAATATCCGATTGGAAATAAGTGTATTTGCTAACAGCTCCACCAGTGAGCCTTGCCACTTGTCCTACCGTAGCCACATCCACATAAGAATTGTTGAAAAGATATAAATCAACAGATACACCTGCGCCAACACAATCTTGGCCCAACTGGTTGTAATACGTGGACTGTGGGACCAGGACGGTTTTCTCCTTGTCTGTTCCCAACAATTTTCTATCTGCTTCCCTATTTTTCAGTTTTCCTGGCGCCGCGTCTGATGTTGGAAGGGAGGAGTGAAACACGAGTAACTTTCCTACTCTATCAGAAGCTTTTAACGCTTCCATACCAGCAACAATTGCAGGTCCTAGCACCGCCTCTGTTTCTTTAGTATCACCAAACAGAGCTGGGATTTGCTCCATTAAAAGGTCCACGGCGCTCATGGCTTCAGCACATGGAACAAGGAAACCTCTCAGGATTGGCATAAACATATCTGCGACATCTGGGACGATAACCATTTGAGGTTGACCCAAGCTTGGGTCAATATTGTAAAAGTGTACTTTAGTGTTATACGTTATAAATCCGACAGGTGTATGTGTTGGAAGAGTTTCTAAGCAGTTTTTCATTTGTGAACAGAGAAGATTCACTAGCCCAGATTTCACGTTGTTATATGAAACGTCGATAACGAAGATGAAAGCGGGCTCCTTTGGCAGCGTATTATTCTGTCAAAAATAGTCAATATTTTACAATACATTCTCATAAATTTTGTGCATCTAACTTAAATTAATTTGCACTTACCCTACAGTACTCCGCCGTTGCGACATATTCATACGTTCCTCTCCACAATTCTGGTCGTTCCCATTTGTCTACGCGCTGCCCTGTATGATCCAAGTGTTGAAAATACTCGGGAGGAACTTCTGTAGTCGCTTTACAAAGCAAACACTGGAATCTCCGACCACCATCAATGAATTGCATCAAAGGGGACATGTAAGCTTTACAACGGATACAACGAACAGGTCCCATTGGGCCTAGGTCAACACATGGAATTGGTTGTTCGTCTTTAGCCGGGGATTCAAATGGATTAATCTACCGAAAAAATAAAATTCAACATCAAATATGAGCCTCCTCCTGTTTACACAAAAATATTGAACTGGCTTCTAAATATATGTTGCAACTGTGCAAAAAACTATATGCTTACAATTAAAGCGAAAGGAATAGCCGTCTGCTTGAGCATATCGGGCTGTGCAGGCACGGAATACATTGTGGACCTCACGAAGCGAGGACTGGAGTTACCAACATCTTCAACTTGAAACTTAGTAGTCACTAATGGTGGAAGAAGGCCCTTTTGGTCAGTTCTGAAGATTCCTCCTCGGGTCTGCTGGTCCTCCTGCATCACTCCAATCTACAGGACAAAACGAAAAGAATGGAGTCAACTTGTACACTTTCTTGCTTTAAATGTATTTGGTATCGCTGAAAATAAATGGAATAACAGACGTACTGCAGACGGCATCTGATCTGGATCCAGTCTTTTCTGCCCTCCTTGTTGTGCACTAGGTTGAGCATACTGAGGTGCACCCTGACCATACTGGGGCTGTGGCTGTACAGGCTGACCATACTGAGGATAATTTGGCTGCGCCATTCCTCCTTGTGGCACTGGTCCAGGTCCAGGAGCTCTTGGATACTGAGGAACACCAGGTGGAGCACCACCAGGTCCAGCATAATACCCCCCATCTTGCTGGGGCTGCTGCATCGGCATGCCTTGCTGTTGAAACTGTGGCTGCGGTTGTTGTTGCTGTTGTTGAGGCTGTGGATATGAAGGATATGTCTGTGTAGCCGGAGGCATTGGTCCACTCATTGGCGCTTGCTGCTGGGGATATGCTGGGTAGCGTTGACGGGGAAGTGACGGTTGTCCTGGGGCTCCAGTGTTTGGCATGGGAGGCATGCCCCCTTGTTGCACATGATTCTGAACAAGCGGAGCCTGTTGTTGTTGTCCAGGTCCTCCTGGAAGACCATGTGGGCGTCCATAGAGGGATTGCTGAGGTTGTGATGGAATCTCGGTTGGTTGTTGCTGTCCAGGTTGTGGAGGTAGACCGTGGTTAATTCCCGGACCTGGTCCGCCCGGTTTATTTAATTGAGGAGGAAATAATCCTGCTTGTGAAGATGGTTGTGGAGGCATTCCACCATGATTCATTCCGGGACCTGGAGGACGTGCGAAAGCAGAAGGCTGTTGTTGATGCTGCTGCTGTTGTTGAATATCATTCATACCACCCTGCTGCTGTCCTGGATAGGATTGAGGATACCCTGGCTGCGATTGTTGTTGTTGCTGCTGTTGAGGAAGGGCGTGATTCACACCTGCAGGAGCACCTGGAAGATTCGTTTGACTTTGGCTATGATGTACAGGAGGAGGGACCATACTGGGTTGTGAAGGTGTGGGTGCAGGGGGCAAATTATGATTGATCCCAGGACCTCCAGGTGGCTGCGAAGTTGGAGGCAAACTATGATTTAGTCCCGGTGGTGGTGTAGGTGTGGGTGTGGGAACACCTCCTGGGGGAGCCATCGTATGATTCTGTGGAACCCCTCCTCCAGGAGGCTGAGACGTTGGTGGCATATTATGATTCATTCCTTGATGTTGTGAAATGGGTGGCATCACATGGTTTTGGCCTTGACCTCCTGGAGGTAAAGGAGACTGTTGTTGTGGTATGCCCATGGATGATGGAGGAATCATATTCTGGGGCATTTTCATAGGTTGTTGTTGTGGAGGCATTCCAGAATTCATACTGAGCTTAGCAAACGAAGACGATATCCCACCATCCTGTTGACCATTTGTCCCATTTGTGTCCCCATTGGGACCCCAGGAATTAAAGTGAGGCTGAGCCATCCTGTCTTGCTTCACACTTTTTAAATCCCGTCAATTTTGACCTGTCAAAAGAATTTAAAACAACACATAAATGAAAATCAGCCACAAATAAAGCATCACAAGTAACTTTTCAACACAAAAATCACAACATTGAACTTCTCAAAATTCCATTTTAAATGTTTTTGCCAACTCACCTATTTTACAAAACTCGTAAAATATATTTCTACCTTCTGCCTTCTTCTTCCAGACCGAGAAAACCTCATCCAAGAAGAAGAACCAACATAAAGATATTTCCCCAAAGGATAATGATTGTTTACTAATTAACTGTTTTGACGGAGAAATATGTGTACGTTTT
>JAQFYG010004864.1:0-10539 GCA_034694325.1 Entomobrya corticalis
ACGGCTTTGTGTGTAAAATTTAAATTTTTAAACTGGTAGTCAGGAGCTTGTACATTGTTGATACTATGGAGTCTTAATAAGATATATCCGTCTTTTTTCTCTCTTCTTCTCTTTCTTTTCTTAACTCCATGTTCTACATCTTCTATATGTACTATGCACCCACCAAAACTTTCCCTTTTTTATGAACTACATTTTCATTTACACAGGATAATGGAGAAACCAAGTGATTCATATGAAATAAAAAGAACAATTCCCGCAACTGTTGACAATTTTGAGGAAAATGGGTTGGATTTGACAAGATTCAAATACATCTTTTGGGTTACCTCATCCAACCGATTTGGTGAAAGTCCGCCGTCACCACAGCTTGTTTTGACACCACCGCCGATAGGTATGTGTAGCATTAAGAGCAATATCCATTTCCAAGAATTTCTTTGCAATTTAAACATAGTCACGTCTCCTCTCCTTTAAAATATTTAATATCTCGAAAATCTCTAGAATATATCTTTGTAGTTTACGTATTGAAGGCGTGTAAGGAAGTTCATTGTAAATAAAGAACTGCTACGGGAGTGTAATAATCATGATTATTGCTCTCTGTCATTTCATCACTTTTCATACACATGACATGACACACGCCCGTATATTATTAAACGCCAGGGGGTTAAAGACAATTTTCTTCAGCTATATATACTACAAGAAACAGTCATAAACTTATAAGGGTTATCAAACATAAAAAGCGTATTATAACGGCAACCAACTTTACAAGTACATGTCATAAATCAAAACTAATTTTGAGTAATGTTCACATTCTCAAATTTAACCTGTCGTAAATTTCAATATTAAGAGTGTGCACTTTTACCTACCTACCTGTATCATATATAATACATTATACTCGACACAGGAAGGTCGTTAGCCGTAACTGGCGTTATGTTGGAATAAAGAAAAGTACAACACGCTTTTGTGTGCACATTTCTTTTGTTTACCGATAGCACTTTCCCACTTCCCCCTTTCCGACTTCCATAAGCGTTACCACCTTTGATTGTGCAACAGTAAGTATAAGTATGCACTTTGAGAGAAAGCAGGAAAAAAATCGTAAGGAAAAGGTTTGATGATAGCAGTGCTTCTTTATTGTATATGTGAACACTAGACTAAATAACAGCATTTCCTTTGAAAGTTTCATGTTTAATCTTTTAGTGCATTCGTTATTTGTTGTGGGGGTGTAGCTAGCTATGCTCATATACAGCTTTTTCTTTGAAGAAATAAAACCTATACACACAATTTTCTTGCGTAACAAGTGAAAAAGTAATTTGTTCTTTTTCTTGGCAGAGGTATGCATGCATGCAATACAGGAATTATTTTACGACAGTTTTGATGTTGATGGTGTAGGAATAAGCACATAAATGACATCTGAGAGCAATAAGGAAAAGTGACAAAGCCAGACTATAAAAAATGAAGACTTATGAAGAATAAAAAAATTTGGCTGGTATATATGTCATTTATATCCATTTTTGTAGGGTTGTTTATTACACTTTTGTTACTACATATACTCCTTGTGTTCCTATTACTATTACTTATTATTACTTTCGTTGCTCAGATTCTGGAATCATTATGGGACTTACCAAATATCATTTTTAACACGTAACTGAACTTCCAAGACTTCGTTTACTTATGTCACATGTACAATGACTACCTTCGAGTGTCGTATAAATGAATATTACCTCCTAAACAAAAGCTTTAACTTTATCTTTACCCTCAATTCTTTTTGCATTTTATATTGTTAAATACTAGCCAACACTACGATAAATATATATATGTTCACATTAGAATATGTACCAAAATGAGACTTAAATTGGAACAATGGAATGGTAAACGTTATGTTGGAAATCAGAATGAGACTGAAATTTGGAAGAGAGCTCCAAAATCCTGAACCTTAACATCGTTGTTCATGTTGTTGTTATTGTTTTTTATTATGATGTTTTTACGCACATGTTACTCAGTGGAGACAAGATTGGTGGGTCATTCCCGGAGCATAATAGCGCAGCCAGGGAGTTCAGTGAGTCTTCCATGCCGTATTCTGGGTCTGGAGAACCTTAACACTCCGTCCACTTCTTCAGGATCATCGTCCATACTTCCACCGGATTCCGCAGTGTCTTGGACGCTGAACGGAAGACGAGTGGGAGTGGATGCGAATGTGAATATGAAGCCGGGCCATAGTAGCTTGAGCCTTTTTGGTGTGAAGAAGGATATGATGGGAAATTACACTTGTCAGCTAAAATACACTACAAGCAGCACCAGGGGCACCCATTCAAAATCAACGAGCAAAAAAGTAATCAACGGGATGGATTCCTCAGTTTCCTTTTCTTCCTCATCTTCTTCCAGTTTTCCAGCTCAGCTATCAGCGCTACAGCATAAAACTCAACTGACTTACTCCCTCATCGTCAGAGGTATCGATTTATCATTCGATATTTTAAAAAGAGACTTTTTTCATTATAGATTATAGATATACCATTTTATACCCAAAAAGTTCCTGGAAAAAGAAAAGATCACAGAGGAACGTGTGTGATCCAAAACTAAACACTAGCGGTAATTGCTTGAGATGAACATCTTGAGTCTCTTGGGTTTTGTGTACGTCCACAATGCTGCGTACTGCGTACACTATGCCTTCTTGAAAGATTAACCACTTAAGAAATGAATGCTCGTGAATTCTAGCATAATGTTGTGCCGAACCAGTAATAAAAGAAATTGCGCACGTACCAACACCAAGATACAGATCATAAAAAATGTGCACAAAATAAATAAGATATTTCCTTTAAAATCTTTGACGGAAGGAAACCCATTAGTTTAGAGAAACTGCCGACACGTTCTAACAGTTTACGTTAAAATTCATGCGTGCCATTTCCAAAAATTTGTAGTTCATCTTCTTAATGATTTACTTGCTCATCTTACGTTAATTTGCTAGATAGTTTAATGTTCATGACAAAGATCGATTGTAGACTTTCAAAATTCTGCTTTGAACTTAACTAATTTTGAGAATAATTTTTAAGCTTGACGCAAGTACGGTGGTATAAACTTTTTTCAGATTACATATTTATAAGTACGTCACATACAATAATTCCTGCTGTTACACAGATGAAATCCTTTTATTTATGCCAATCAAGAAGATGAAATCTAATGGACTCCTCTATCATCTAGCCAGAATGAGATTTTACTCCACAGATAAAACCATCATCCATTGCGACAGACTTGACTTGGAATGTAACAATTCATTGTAAAATGTCTCTAAAAAGTCATGCAATAATATGCATTTTACTTGCGTTTTCATAATGCTCAAACAAAAAATTCAAATTCCAATGAAATGCCTCCTCCTCTATAAAAATGTATCACAATAGAAAACAAAATACTCCTTTCATATTTCTTCTTTTGCATTTCCATTCAACTTGATAATTTTTAATCAGACCGTGAAATGATAAAGCATTGATAAAGCAACCAATGATGATGATGGCATTTTTTCTGTTACATACAAAAAGACACATCATGCTTCGCCACACACTCCTATAATTTGTTCCTCATCTCCCAATAGAAAGTACACGCACATAATGATTAACGTTGGAGTTTTCTCTCTTCTTTGTTCCTTGTACTTTTTTTCGTTTTCATTTGAAACGAGGACACGTTAACGCATGTACGTACACCCATTATTCTTTACACGGGTTGTCGTTAAATTTTGTAACCAAAAGTTTTCTCAATTCATGTATTGTGTATAAAATGTAACGAAACGTTTTTCAGTACTTTTAATGCATTGTTAATGTGTAAGGAACAGTGGAATTGAGAAAACTTCCGCTCCTCCTAGACCACTATCCGTCCACAGTATTCATTTTTAAGAAGTTTTAATGATACGAGGAAAACAATAGTTCATCCCTGTGAAAATGATGAAGATACACTTCCTGATGTGGATTTTATATTTTATTTAAAAGGCTTGTTCTTTTGTGAATGTAGGGTAACTAATATGTTCTTTTTCTCTCTCTCTTCTTATTCCTCGTTTCCTTTCAGGTCCTCCGTGTATTCCAGAGCCCGCATATGAATTGCGAAATCGTGATATTTACATTTCATGGCGGGCAGTGTTGGACGAGCGAGATGGGAACTGGAGTTGCGACGCTCCTTTGGGATTCATCCTTTACTATCGAACTCTTGGCTCAATTTTGGATTGGCAAAAACTTATTTTTCAACCAACAGTGCGAAACCATACGTTGAAAGTGAGTGAATAATATAGCATGGTGTATTGAGTACTAGTTTTTTTACCACTTCCATCCCATTTATTTTCGCAGATTAAACTGTGTAGAGAAAGTACAAGACAAATGGTGATCTCTTTAAGATCATCTTCACGTTTCAAGTTTGCTCTTCTCTCCTTTTCTTTGGTCTACCGCGTAAAACCCCCACAAAAAAAGAAAAACATACACGTTGAATGACCAGTCAAACAGTCTCAAAAGTCGGAATGAGTCACGATTTTTCGCTAAAAATGTAGTACAAAAAGAAATACAGAACTACCTTGGCGCGTTTTACCTCTTCATGGATTTTCTAACACCAAAAGCTGTGGCGCCTTCTTAGAAACATGTGGGAAATGGGTATATGTATTCACGTAAGAGCCATACGTTACATCAGAGTATTAACTACAAAAAGACTTTCTCGCGTCCTCCTCCTGATCTTTATGTACGTGAACAGGAAGTTGTAAGTATTACCGAAAACACACACACACACACTTGGAATTACTACTAGCCTGGTTTTTTATTCCCCTATAAAATGAAGGAAACGATTGCATTTTTTCTCTGTACTTAATGCTCAGAAGCAAAACGGAGCACCGCTCCCACCACTCTTCCTTTTTAAGAGCAGCAGAGGGTACACTCCAACCAAAACGAAAAAAGATAAACTATTGACGATGATGAGGTTGATACTCAAATGGAGTGTTTCATTCCCGAGTAAAAAAGTGTGTTTTTGGAAAAGAGAGCCTTGAGAGAGACAAGCAAAACTTGCATTAAAATGAAATAGATGACCGTTCAATCATGGTGTGAAGCATCACCTATTTTCCCTGCTATAAAAATACGAAAAATATATACTTTTTCAGTTTTTCTTATCATATCATACGAAATGCATTTTTTGTTTGAACGCTACCACGACCATCACCACCCAGCCACAAAGCAGTAACAAAGTCATCATATCTGAAAGTTTTTGGTTGGTTTTTTTATGAAAGCATATTATTGCGTATTTGTGGAACGAATGAAGAAGGTATTAGAGCGTTATCCCATTTTGTGTTACATCGTCTCGCCAAAAGGCACTATAACGGGTTACGTACTTTAGACGAGTAAGTGTGTTCATAAAAACTGCAAAGGAACCGACAGCAGACTACTGTTTGAATCAACACAGAAGGATTCTGATGATGCTCATCATCATCGTCATCATTGCTGTTTGTTGTCGTCCTCCTCCTCCCTCGTGTCCCCCATCCATTTTCGGCAGAGTACAGCAACAAAATTACTTTGTTAAGGAGATAATACCTAACATTACAGGCGTTCATGTGTGGCCTAGTACTAGGTAGGTATATACATCATCATAGCAGATTATAAAACCCCAGATAAAGGTTTCACTTTATACATATCTTTCTTTGGTGGGTTAGTAAATGGGTTTTCGGCGGGGGAACAAACAGAGAAGAAAAGGAAAGGGAAATTATTGTGAAAACGCTAAAATGCTCACTTTCACAGGAGTGCTTCTTGTTGAAATAAGCTTTTCCCCACTTGATTCCCTCAGAACACAACACACAACAGTGGCAGTTTATTATCTTTTTACTCGATGGTCAGTTGAGCAGAAGGGAGAAGGGGTAAATATTGTATATGGGTAGTTAACTCGAGAAACATGGCATGTATAATGTAATATTTTATGGTTTAAATGGACCAGCAGCAGTATATAGTAGTAGCCCTATGCTGCAAGCAAACAGAAACCGAGCAAAAGGAAAGTTGTAAAAATTGATGATTTCTAGTTTAGTTTTGTATCATCCATCCAGAGAGCCGTGTCTTCATATAAGATCATCATGAAGATATACTCTCGTAAGAGTTGATAGTGAGAGAGGGACAGAAAAGCTTCTTTTGAGAAGGACATCATAGTGTGTAGATGACTTTTTACTTCTCTTTCTATTACTCTCACTCCTCATTCTAGATCTGAGTTCAGAAATAGGAAATTGATGGCTTAACTTTCTCCCTTGGTGAAAAGAAACGTGATCCGATTGGCAAAGTTTCTTTCTTTTTTCCTGCTTCCGTTGTCTATCTCTATTTTTTTACTCCTCTTTAAAAAAAGTATACAAACTACTACACACACAGAGACTAACTGTTCTGCACTATATATGCAGTAGACTTATTGGTTTTTCTTCACCCAGACATGATGCTTTTAAATTTGTGGCAAATTTAGTTGGGCCACGCACGAATAAAAGCTTTATGCTGCGATAGTATAAACCTTTTTATTGTATTTATGTGGCATAACCAACAAAATAGATAGAATTGCAAAAAAAAATTTACAATAAGTATAGTTACTAAGTTTGAAAGTTTAAGTTAATCATTCTGCTTTTTTGCGTCTGAATCAATACTATAAAAAGAACTAAAACGCATTTATATGTTTCCTTTACAATTTACTTGGTTTTATAGAACATTAATTGTGGGGCGATCCTGAACATGTACATGCTGGCGTTTAATGAGTACGGGACCAGTGGTGACAGTGCTTTGATGAGCGTTGTAGTTTCCCAACAAGTTGGGCATTTCCCTCCTTCCCATCAACTTTTAGTTGCGAATGTGAGCTCCGTCCGGTTCAACTTTTACAGTTTGAATGCCAACTCGACGTACTGTCCCACAGAGAAAATTGGAATCACAATAAAAGAATGGCGAGGCAGCGAAGGCGTGACAGGTTTGTATGAAGTTTTTTATTATAAAAATGTGTACATATACTTAATAGAAAACTTTCACTCAACTTGTCGGGAAGTTTGCACAAAAAATTATAGAATATATAGTAGTTTCACACTTTTCTATCTGAATCCAGCTCATCCAAACTTGCACTAATATTATCTACTACGGGGCAATCAAAGTTACATTTTTCTCGCAAAACGATGAGCATTTTACTATTATGACGAGTTGCAAAAAACAGTAAGAGAAGCTTCTAGAATAGACACTGCTGCAAGTGCCATATAATATAAGATGTATACATAAACCATATACAAATCTGGGGAAAAGTTCTAATTTTTTTCTTCTTCTCTTTCTGTTGGAAAATCCAATTGTAGAAAAAGATGTAAAGTTCGAGTTCCGGAACGAGTATTGGATTGATGGGTTGAAGCCATCTACTCCGTATGAAATTGTTCTTTCCGCTTTTGGCTATTCCACATCACGAACGGCTTCTTTTACATTTACCACACTCACAGAACTCGGAGGTAAGTTAAGTGACAATATGCACAAACACACAAAAAATTAGGTGAAGTGCTATTTGCTGAAGCTGAAGAGTATTTGCATACTTCATGGAGCACGTCTCATCCAATGCGTTTACATACAAACTAAGCAATAGAGGGAGAAAAGTTTAATTCACTTTCTTCCACACACAAAGATAACCAAATTACGCAGGAACTTGAGAGAAAAATATATAGAGGGCCATCTTCTTACAGGATACATGGAATATTTACAATGAAAAAATGCTCCTTATGCTTATCATCTAAAAAGCTTCTCAAGCTTTAAAGGAAAAATTGTCAGTTTTGTATGACCTCGAGAGAAAAAAAAGCTTCTCCCTAATCTTTACCATCCATTATAAATGAGAGACAATTTTTTTGTCCTTGCTTGCATAAAAAAACTTTTAAAAAATAGAAGAAAACAAAATTCTTGTATGGTTTGTTGGAGGATTTTTAAAACGCTATTGGGAGTAGGAAAAAAAATAAAGTAAAAAGGATTTCATTTTTTATTCCAAACAAGTTTTATTTTGCCTTCATTTGATTGTCCGACAACAATGCATCATCATGGGATTTTTTTATGTGGTTTCTTACTCGACACGTTACAGAAACTCCATCAGAGGATGTTCTCAGCACACACAAAGTGACGAGTGAATTGGCTCCATTGTATAGAAAGCTAAAATATCTTGTTCCTGTGGCGGTGACTGTACTAGCATTGGTGGTGGCGACTGCTGGAGCTTTTGTTTATTGTCAAACAAGTAAGAAAATGGTAGATTTTTAGTTTGTAAAAGAACAAAAATGTATAAAAGTATAGCTTATATGGAATCGAACAAGATCTCTGGTGTCAATTTTTATATATGATGTACATACAAGCGGTGCATTTTTTTTTGTTTGTTTGAAAAAAAACGTAACGCAACTTTTGTTTGCTGCCCCTCTGGGAATACGATAGAAAGAAGACGGAGTAGTGAACAAGAAAATTCATCAAAACGAACGAATGAAGTGATGTACGGACACAATCAACGAAAAAGCATCCCTCATGAAGAGCAGTACTACTCTGGCTTGCCTTGCCCTCCTTCATGCACGCCTGGTAAGACTGGCACTTTTTAAAAGAATAACTTTTCCAGTTTTTTAAAAGATTACATCAAATATCGATTGCATGAAATTCTATCAGAAATCAGAATAACTCGCAATGAGCATTCCGTTTACTGCGTATTTTCAATACAGTATGTTGTAAAAAACTATTAACGGTGAAATCTATAGAAAAAACTTTTTTAAATACGTTTCCTGTTAATAAATACTAAATTGTAGTTTATTTTATTGCTGGTTTGCTAATACGCTCTTGTTCTAACTGTAATACGGGCTATAGGTTTAGAGGATATCTCTCCTTACGCGACATTCCAAATCTCCGATCCAAATAAATTCTGTGAAGAAAGTTTTAGTCAGGAGATAGTGGTGGCAAAGTTTCATCCTGTGATGCATGGGGTCCCTCGAGGCTCTCGTGACAAATGGATAGATCGAGATCCCAGACATCTACAAGATTCCGAGGATTCCGAAAGTGAAAGCACCCAAAGATACTCTGTGATCCCTCCACAAAGACCTCGTCTGAATAATACTTATCAAATCAGTCCTCCTCAAGCCTACCATTATCGTCAACAGCAGGAGCAAGCTCATCATCATCATCTTGTGCCATCAGTGCCACCACCGAACCAACAGCAGCAAATAAACCAACTTCACTCCGTCACTGATTCTGATGGGTACACCATTAGTATGAACATGAACACCCATAAAAGCAACATGAAGCACTCCCAATCCCATCTCCAAAGAATTCCACCAGAGTCAGATGAGTCCTCTGGTGCTTCCTCTTCTGATCTATCGATACCGACAGTTTCGGAACCGAGGAGGCACTCCAATACTAAAGATAGGTACAGGCATGAATACTATATAAACTTGCAATTAATCTGATTAACTGACTTTTGAACTCGGTAAAAGTCGAACATTTTCATTGTGCCTTTTGCACTTGTTTTAATTTTATTGCTTTTAGAAGGACCATGAAGAAAAACTCCAAGGATTATGGGAGAGGTGCTGATGGGACTACTCATGTAAAAGGTTCCTCGTCAACCAATCCCCGGCATGGGAAACGCAAGTCAGCAAACTCAGACTATTCCATTGCTGTATGATAGATGGAGAATTTTAAGGCATGTTAAAAGCATTTAAGGCTATTCTGTATTTAGCTCCAGAATCCAGAGACCGTATCATCCTGATGACTGTGATGTAAAATAAATTTAAGGTATGTATAGGTTTTTAATAAGGTTTTCAAAAATTTCATAAGAAAACTTTTGCCATATACAACTTATTGTTATAAAAATGCAATTTCTTTCCAAATTAAATATATAAAACACGAATTATAAAAGCTATTAAATATATATCTAAATGAATATTATACACCAGATTGTACACTTAAAAGATATTTTATAATGAATATTTTGACTTGATTCTAAAAATGAATAAATAAAAACCAATATGTTATTTTATCAAACAGAAATTTATTAAACATCATAATTTTATTTTCGACAGTCATTCATCAATACATCATGCACTCTATACAAATTATTTACAAATTAATTTTTTAGTTCCAGGTAAGTTGTTAATAGGAAGTTGCTTGTGTTCTGACTCGTCTCTGCTGTGAAGGCGAGTATTGCTTTGCCAATGTTGCGTTCATGTGATTGTACATTGATTCGTACGGAGAGCTTCGCATGTTTCCAGCCCTTCTTCTTTTCCTCTCGCACTTCCTCAGCCTCTTCTCAATAACTTCTTTCAGATTTTCAAATAGCTAAAAATATTCAAACCAGGTCAAAACGTCTGATGTACTTTACTAATGCTAAGATTATATGGTATATTTTTATGCATTTTATTTACCGTGTCCACTTCTGCACGAATGATATTATCTGAGAAGCCGATTCTGGCATATATTCTCTTTAGGAGAGCTTCTCCAAGCACTATATAAACATAAAATTAAGCATTAAACAATCTTCAAAGATTATATTTTCGTAAGAAAATTACAAGATTATTTTCACATTTTCTCC
>JAQFYG010004865.1:0-10539 GCA_034694325.1 Entomobrya corticalis
TCCTAATCCGACAGTAACCAGTAGCTCTCGGAACAAAAAAAAACATCATCATCATCACGGCCGATCTGGTCCCTTAATCGCATATGCCTATGGGCAAATAAGTACAATTACATACCATCATACCATGTAGTTGATGATACATAATATTGCAGCCAATTTCATATTTGTTTCGTGCATCCAACAACAAAGGATTTTTGTTGAAGATTGAACTGAACATGATCGAATTTTTGAACTTATGCACTATGATCATCGAAACAGGAAAGTTAGTTAAAGTTAGTTTAACGATGTAGCTGGAAAAGTCATAGAATAATAATAGTATTACTAGAAGGGAACAAACTAGAGATCTCCTGCTTGTAGCTTGTGACTGCTTCGAAATAACAAGGTGTACCAGTGTATCTTAACAACCGCAAAAAAGCGAATTCTCCTTTATACAATTTTGCTGCAACGCCACTTTTCACAAAATTATTGGAACTACGGAACGCCGAGATCCTGAGAGCCACGCATTTCATGCGTTGAAACAAAAATTCCTATGGTTACACTGGTACACTTTGTTTATTTCGATTCAGTCACAGCTAAAATAGGGTTGTACGTCTCTATCTTCTCTAAGGGAAAAGTAGCATAAAGTTTTAGAAAAGTTGTTGTATCAGGCTGCCCCGTTAAGCTATATGCATTCATGAATTTACTTTAAAATAATTTGATTTGCTAAGACATAACCATTAGAATATTCGGTTTTATGTAAAAATACGGGTTTATTTTTCTTGAGTAAAGAATTTTCACAAATAAAACAACTACATCTATCGGGCAACTACCGCCCGTAATCGTAAAGCTAATTAATAACCTTCTACTTCACACCTTTTGCTGTTGTTATTATGCGAGAGTGATGTTACAATATATCAAAATCAATTAATTCTGACAAGATCTCTTTTCAACAATAAGTGTTAATACAAACGGATCACCTCACCATCATCTCCTTTCCAACAAAAGTCATCTCTAAACTCTAATAATTCATCAATATATTAATTAATCCTAGTTGTACTTTGTGTGTGTAAATTATCTATACAGACAAGATATACATTGTCAACGAACTCGACTATTTACAAGAACAATTAGAACTCAAATTAAATCATACAAGTAATGAGTAAGATACATCATGTAAGTATTGTGGTTACTTATAATAAAGCAAAAAAAAGTGAGATGACATAAACTGTGGTTATTGATAAGTTCATGTATAAATACGCTCGAGAACCTCACCTAACGCGTAAGTAATTCATTATCTCTTCTATTATACCAAAAAACGAGATGAGATCTGGAAATTCTTTAAAAAATGAACGCTGATAAATTATTTATAGTATACAGTAGATTGTGGAAAGAGTTGTTTAGGCCTTCTTTGGCGCTGCCTTCTTGGGCTTTGGAGCTGCTCTCTTGGTGGATTTTGGTTTAGGGGCCTTGGGTGTCTTTGGTGCCTTTGCCTTGGCTGGCTTAGCTGCCTTTGCCTTGGGTTTAGCTGGAGACTTTGCCTTCTTTGGAGATGCAGCCTTCTTTGGTTTGGCTGGGCTCTTTGCCTTCTTGGGTTTCGCTGCGGCAGCGGGCTTAGCTGCTGCCTTTGGCTTGGCGGCGGCCTTCTTGGGGGAGGCGGCTTTCTTGGGCTTGGCAGCTGCTTTCTTTGGAGACGCTGCCTTCTTGACGACCTTCTTCTTGGCTGCTCCGGCTGCTGCTGCCTTTGGCTTTTTAGCTGCGGCGGGCTTCTTTGCCTTGGCGGCACCTCCCAATTTAAAGGATCCGGACATTCCCTTTCCCTTAACTTGGACAATGGTTCCAGCGGTGATAGCTGCCTTCAATCCACGTTTCATGTGGGGGCTGACCTTGTCGGGGTCGACTTGGTTGTTAGCCAGGATGTATTTCTTGATGGCAGGGATGCTTGATCCACCACGTTCGTTCAAAGCCTGGAATTACAAATAACAAAAATTATTAGTATATAGCTTAATTACAATTTCACAAGTTTATATAATTGCATTTAAATAAATAAGTAGATATTTAATTGTTATCAAAACCATACCTTAACGGCAGCTTGGAGCATAACAGCCCATGCTGGGTGGGTTGAGGGCTTCTTGGCCTTAGAGGGGCCTGCTGGCTTCTTTGCTGCCTTAGCCTTCTTTGGGCTTGCGGCTTGCACAGGTGCGACTGCTGCGATTTCTGCCAGTGCCATTTTTCTGTAAAAATGAAAGAATTGTAAAAAATTAATTATCAAGTTATACAAGTTTTCTCACATCTCCCCAAACGACTGAACATGCAACGATGCAAGATGCAACTAATTGAGTAAAAGTATTTACAGAGGAAACAACTCGAAACGAAAATTTATACAACCTTGTTCTTCTACACTAGCAAATCACCTATATCCTTCTTCTGCTCAGCAGTCAACTGATATCTGAAGGAGCTAATGGCAAATGGCGCAATGTATATTGAATCTGATGTAATTTTCTATACAATACAGACAATTAATATTATGCCAACAAGTTTACAGGAAAAATATACTACAGGCAGCAACAACTATACCAGTTATTATTCCCCAACAAATGACAAGCCAAACCCACTTCGAAAACTAATTACGCTGTATTTACTCTCTATCAATCTCTAAAACTAAATTTTTCCACTAAAACCCCGAAAAACAACACTAATGCCCTAAAACCCAATCCCCCACACCATTTACAATTCAAAACTTCTACTCTCGCAAATGACAATTAACTAACTTTCAACTTTGTAAAAAACCAAACTGATATTTCCTCTCTTTCCCAAAAAAATCACACAAAAATTGAATATTTAAATACTGAATTAAAACTTACCAGAGATTAGTAGTATTCCAGAGAATTTTCTGTTTTCAAAATATTGTAGTTTTGTCACTGACAAAAATGTTAACAGTTTAGGTAACTGATGAATTTATTTAACAAGTCGACTCAAAAAAAGTAGAACGAGGAGATGATGAGAGCTCAAAAGAGAGACGTGTGAAGTAGACAGGAGCAAAAGCTTGTTTGGTAAACACACGAGCAGGCCAGCTTTACTATATCACCGTCTCGTAGAGTGCGGACGTAAAAGGAGCAGCCCGCAACGAGCCTTGAGTTTCATGCAAATCCTGACTCTCTTTGTCCCTCTTCATGTGTTTCTGTGTCAGGTTCAGCCCCCAATTACTCCTCAACCCCTCCACTTTGACACCATGTCAAGATGTCATTTTAACCGTGAGACTCTAGGCTATTTGCCCCTGAAAATTCTACAATTTTATCACAATTAGTTTTAAAGATAATTAAGCTTTCATCCACTAAATCCATATCTCTCTCATTGAATTTTGGAAAAACTTATAAATTTCTCGGAGGTCAAGGGTCATAAAATTATGATTTTCATGGCATTTTGCAGAGCAAAGTTTCTAGTTTCAGAATATAATAAAATATATGACAAAATTATAAACGTGTCATTTAGAATTAATTGAAATAGGGTCACATCCACGGACAAATCCGACATGAGCATTTGATGCTATGCTAAATTTTCAAAGGGCATTAAGGGTCAACGGAAGGTCATAATTGGATGATTTTTGGTGTGATGGTTCAAAAGGGGTATGGAATTATGCATGCCAAATTTTAACTGAATATGACTATTTTAACTGCTCCAAAACCCATTTCAATTTAAGGGCATAATTTAGAGAGGAAAAAGTACTGTACGGAGCTATGATCACCTCATATTTTTATGGAGTTGGTTATAAATAATGGTAAAATTTTTGCTGTTTGGATGGTTAATATTTATCGTAATTTTCACTATAATTTTTTGAATTTTACAATCACAATTACATAATTATATCATTTCCAGCATTAAAAATTCATATTCATATAATTTTAATAGTTAAATATTCGATAAAATGTTTAGATTTTTAGTTTGTCATCTCGTTGGTTGAGAGAGAAGAGAAGCAAACAGTACATTTTTTCGTAGGAGGAAACGACGTAGTTTGTTGAAAAGATTTCGAAATTTGTTTAATTTTAATTGTTGCTTTATTCCATTCGTGATTAAATTCATATTTTAACATAGATTCATTTCTTAATAATCAAGAAATCATAAATTTTTAACCTAAAACAATGAATTTAAATGTGAATTTTGAAGATTAAAACATCTTTTTGGTTGACTTTTTTCTGAGAATTTTTTGGAGGAATTTTGTACGTGTAAGATATCATGTTGATCGAAGAAGAGCTCTAGCTTCTTCCTTTCTTCTACATTCTCTTTTGGAATGGTTGAAAGTTATCGATATATTTTGATGGACATTTTGTATTTTAAATTTATATTAATTTTTTTATGGTAAATCAAATCACATTTTAACCACACAAATTCTCGTAATACCCATAATAATATTATCGGATGCCCAGGGACAAGGAAAGAAGTAGAAGGAGAGGTTACTTACCTTTTATCGATCAAAAATCTTGAAAAAGGAGTTGAGAGAGGAATAATTTTTTATGGTAATCTTTCTCGCAGGGAGATTTACAATTTGTCTTTGAAAATTTTCAATGATAGTTTTTGGGTTGTGCATAAGTAATCAGTTTGAATTCATTCATTCCCTTTTTGTTTCTAATGAAATCATTATTGATGCTATAATATTATACGACATTATACTATCGAGATAATTTTGAGAGGATTTCCGTTGGTGCCAGCTACTCCCGTTCACCCATCGTATCGTCGTAGTTGATCCCGGTCCCGAGAGTTGGTGGTTTATATAGAGCATTTTTTCAGTCAAATTATAGCTGTTTCTTGTGGTTCGATGGTATAACTGAATAGGAGGGAATTAGTTCCATAAAAATGAATTGATAAAGAGAAATTGTGGAATGTTTTAAATCTCCTTTTACTGATTATTAACAATACATAATAGATTCTTTTTGATGAGATGTTTTTTGTTTGTTTCTGACTGATTCAGAATATTTTTAGGAAAAGGCTGCATGATTTGGATTTGGATCAGAGATTTAATTTCAATGTTTCTTAGAATTTTTGGCCAGTAAAGTAAAATTGTTGGGTTTAAGCATAATGAAATCTTCCAAATAAGGTTTAGTTGTATAATTTTATTTAATCCAAGGCTTAGTTTAAAAATTATGTTGAGGAGATGATGAACGTAATTAATGAATGCGCCATATCGCATAAGTGCTTGATTCTAAACCATTGGCTGCTAGGATTTTCGGGGGTTTTCACGAGCTTGGTAGTATTTTCTCTGTAATCTCTACAGAGTAAAAAAGGAAATCATGGGAGTGAAAAGCGAACTAAAAGTTTTAAACACTTACGCTGCTTACGCTTACATCCATCTTACGTCAGAGTAACGATTGCGGGTATTTACTGCTCTCGTTATGATCATCATAAATTTAAAATGACTTTACGAATATATTATACCTCAATAATTTTATTGAAATCTATAGTCGTGTTATTACATCGCTTAATAATATCTATGAAAAAATGTTTCAAAATTCCTGAACACAAAAATTGGAATTTCTTTTTCAAAAAATATTGTAAACCTTGACATAACATTATTTGCTGCATAATCAGAAATTACATATGTCCGTATTCTGTGTTTGTTTGTGCGTGTTCACGATTCATTTGTATATAAAAATATATAAAACTTGCATAGTATGAATATGGAAATGGAATGCTATAATATTCCTTGAATTGAATTGAAAAATAGTTTGTTCATTTTACTAATGAAAAAAAAAATTGAAAAACGCTTTTCATTAATCTAATGCAGTAAAAACAGCAGTAGCATTTAGCTAGTTTATCGTTGATTCCCATTTACATTTTAAGTTTATATCCTGCTTTTATTCTCCATGATTCCGGATGGAAGGGCTTTATCTTTTTTTATCTTAATAATTTGCTGGAGTAAAACTAGAGGGAAAGCAAAGTAAAAGCAAGACTTAACAAAAGCAACAGCTAATGCTAAACAGGAAAAGGGAAAAATTTTAATATTAAAAATAGCTAAAGCATATTTAAGCGGGAGTTGTTGGCGTTTTGTTGATGACTGCCAGGTGTCCTGCCGTCCTGTGTCCTGCCCTGAATTCAGAACACTACACGAAGGGAAGAGAAAACTATGCTCTCTGGAAAACAAAAAGGGAAGTGGAAGAAGGGAACACAGGGACAATGGGGTTGCTGTTGCTAGTTGCTTCGCTTGACTATAAGGGAACCCTTGGTTTTAATCCACCATCTACCACCACCACAAAATCCACAGTTACTCGCGGACGCGATCGCATCATCATCATCGTTTCTCTTCTGTCAATTCAACAACAATTTTTTCTCTCATTTTTTTCTGCGTAGTAGATAGATGCTGAAAAGCTAACACAAGTAATTTTTTTCACTCCCTTCTACATTTTCATTCCATTTTTGTTCCCTCGTTGTCACTAGGCTCTCTGTTGACTGGCTAGTGGTGTTTGTAAACAACTCAAGGTGGAATGAATGTGATTCGTTGGTTGAGTTTTACTGGTTATCATTAACAAGCTATCGTCATAATAATTATATTATCTTATGCGTGTATATAGTCAAAAAAAGTAATATAAAAAATGTACTCACATAATATAAAAACACGAACCCTATTTTCATATAGTTTCTATAAAAATTGGGTAAAATGAGATACGTAATATAATTTATATAATGTAAAAATGTAAAGTTGTTTTGCTCTAGCTCAAGCTTTTTTTCAGTAGTTTTAGATGTTATGTATGTATGCGCTATATGCGCTTAAAATATAAAGTCAACGTACCTAATAGACATCATGACCCATATAACGTTACGTTGGATGGGTTATTGAATTAGTCTATTATTCTAATCAAATCGACATAGATAACATTTAGATATCCGTATAATTGTATATAGCATGTATAAATATAAATGTAGAGACGTTAAGTGCGTTTGTACTAATAATGCTTCAAAAATTATAGTTACAACACTAAAATGTTGAAAAGGTATTGTATTTCAAATCGTCAGCTTATACAGAATGATGCTATTGCTGCTCCTTTTTCATGTATGTTTGTCTGTCCGTCCCTATTTTTTCTCATTCGAATATTAGATTATCAAGTAAATATGTACGCAATAGTAAAGATTAATGTAAATTAAATATTATACTCACGTATGTAATTCTTACATGCATATATACTAGCTTTATATAAAATTTCAGTAAAATCTGGTAGTTCATAATATTTCCATTTAATACTTTCATAGGAGAAGCAGACGCTAATAGCTAAAAAATTATAGGTTACATACGATACGATGCTAAACAATTCAAAAAGTAAAAGATTTTACATGAAATATCGAAATTGACTTTTCAGCGACGTATTTACTATTTATTACCACCTCACTTGAGTTGGTTTTCTTATTTTTCACGCAGCGTAGTGCGTACAACTGTTGTGTGAGCATTGCACATTGTATTGCTAAATACTCTACAAGTTATGTTACGTGAGTCACGTACATAGGAATAAGCATATCTGTAGAGCTACTAAACACCCTCACATATCACATCAATTGAATGTTAATGAGCTTTACTTTTAAAGTTTTAAAAGATCATCGTGGTTCGAATTCGACTGCCTGAGTCTTGAACTGTTAAAATTTTACTCTGTACTCTGAACATTGTACACAACACACCATAAAAATGGATTGGATATCTCTACGACCAACCAATATACGCATTTTCACAAAGAACGCAATCACCGGATGCTATATCGCTGTACTGCGAAGAGCTGCTGCGAGCTTTACAACAACAATGAACAATGTATTTACAAAGGGTAGAAAATGGTAAACGGGTGAAGTGAAAAGTAAAGGGAACGAATTCCTGTAACTTTGCCCCCACAATAACTGCTTATTACTAGTGGCTGGTGGTTGGATTATGGGGTCGGGTGGGCTGCGTGCAACTTCCTAACATCGCTATATACTGAGCACTGAAGTCCTCTATATTATATTTTTGACCAAGGCACATAACGTTTTAAGATTAAGACCATTATTATATGGAATGCAATGTGTACTACCACTGATAATGATGATAATATCATTGTTAGGGTACAATATAATGAAGCATTAGCGTTTGTGTTAACTTAAAATACTTCAAACAATTAAATGGCAAATCTTAAATAACGTATTCCCCTATAGCATAGCATGGCAATATATAAAGCGATTGTTTTCCGCTCTTGAAATTGCACTCAGCAAACACCGAGTAAACCTTAAAACGAAAACCTGTTATGATATTTTAATAGTTCTGGATGCATTATGCGTGAAAAAGTACAAATGTCGATGGATATAATATTATCATTCCTATTTTAATTACCTACCACGGCGAAATAGTTAAATTATTTTGTTTTGCAATTAGAGCATATCAATGGATGCAGTTATATTTAGTGAGTCAAAGTTTGCTATTTATTAGCAGCATAAAGCATAATCATACTTGCATTTTTAAAAGCCTAAAAATATATATCATGACTATATAAGCAAAAAATTATATCATTGTGATTGTACATCGTACAGCCGAAACATTGGAAAGAAATCTCGTTCTGCATATAATATTTAACTAATTAAATTTCTGTTTTCGGAAACATTTTGATATGAACATTATAAACTTTTTTCATTGAAGATAATATGGAAGAATAAGGGTTCGATGATTTGCTGTATCTGCTGCTGCTCTGCTTTCTGTACTCTTCTGTGCCATCCAAATCAACCAATGATGTTAAATATTATATATCCTTTACTCTGAGAAATCAACGGTGAGTAAAACCGTTCGTGATATTTATTACTGAAGAAGATAAGAATGTAAAAGGATCCATGTAATAATGCTTTTAGTGTATCTTATTTAATTAGCAAATACTTTATAATTATTTTATGAAAATATTTTATCTAATGCAGAATTAAATATAGTCAAGTCGTACTAAATTGTTTTCTGGAAAACTGTGAAATTCAAACGCTTTCGTCGTATCCCGTTTTATTCCAAAAGCAAACCCATATCCAAGATATCAGTACAAAACGTTTCCGCATTCGAAATAGTAAATGCACATATGTGCATGCCGTAATATAAATTGCATTGCGGACGAATGTGTAAAAATAACTGGGAGAAAGCAGGTGCTATGAAACCAATACATGAAACGTGTTGCCGTGCACAATTCCATGGAATAATTTGAAGAAAATATTCAAGGGAACAATATTACTTTGGCTCCCCTTCAGCTATCGACTAGTGAAGCACATCATTAGAAAACTGAAATCATGGGCATCATCATGTATAATTATACCTATTCAAGTTTAATTAAAATAGCTTCATACTTCGACTTAAAATAAGCAGAAACAAGCTTACCTTCTCCATCTGATCACATTTCATATATTTAATATTACAAAAGTACAGGACGGTCCTTTCAGAGCATAAAAATTATATGTAAAATCATCATGTCAGCGATAGATACCATATCTCCTCTTCAAGAATCGCTTTTGGAGGCTTTGTTCGCCTCCTTTGATATATCAGACTCATTCGCCTCATTTATTTGGATTCTACAGGGTCCTAATGCTACTCCCAACGAAAACGCTGCCTGGGGCGATCTTTGGTATAAACCATGCGGGGCCTTATTCTTTTACGAAGTTTTACCTTATATTGATAAATGGAATTTAGCCAGGATGTCGGAAAGGCTTGTAGAAAGTGTTAACCAAGATAAGCTTCAAGAAATTTTTACACACTGTGATTCAGACAATTCTGGATATTTGAGCAGACAAGATATCATCGACGGTCTAAGAGAGGATTTGCCATTAACGCCAAGAGAGGAGAAGCTACTGGAGGATGAAGTTGATCGCTTGTTCGAAACGTACAGCACTGGACAGGATATTGCGGGGATGGAAGATATGATGAATTTTGAGGAATTTACACTGATGATGCAACATGAAATTTATGGAGCAATCTATGCGATGGCCTGGTGAAATGTAACAATGTAACGAGCTGAATGTACTGATTCATCATGTAGTGTAGTATGACATTCGAATAATTTTCCAAATTTTCCAAGTAAATGTAAACAGAACTGTCAACAAAACTCCGTCATTAAAACTGTCAACAAAACTCCGACGTCAATAAAACTACATCATGAAAACTGTCAATAGTACTACATAAATAAAATTGTATATAAAATGTTGAAATATGATTTCGTTTGTTTCATTTTAATATTTAACTTAAGTTGATAATCGAGATCATTCCACATTATAGCTGATTGTGGCTAGACACTAGACACAAATATTTTTGGTTTTTTCTTCTAAGTTTTGAGTTCTGACCCTTATCATCAAAGACAATAACAAGTCATGTCAAACATGAAGAAAATACGTAGATGAATTGGTACATGCATAATTGGTTCAGAACATGAATTGGTTCGTAATTACGAAAAAACAAATATAGTAATTACGAAAAAACGAATCTCGTAATTACGAAAAAACAAATCTCGTAATTACGAAAAAGCAAATCTCGTAATTACAAAAGAAAAGAATTTTGTAATCCCGAAAGAAACGATTTTTGTAATCCCGTTAATGGTAAAA
>JAQFYG010004866.1:0-10534 GCA_034694325.1 Entomobrya corticalis
AATAAGTTATAGCAAAAATCAAGGAAACAACTAGGATGAAAATAGTGACGCCAATTGTTGCAGCGTAATAAGTTGAAGTATAAATATTTTCGCGAATCACAAACTCCAATTGTTGATAGTGCTGCTTCATGGAGTTGTCATTAATACTGGAAATTTGCAGTAGTTGGTCCTTCCAAGTGTCTTGGGAGGAGTTGCAATAGGAGTAGTCTTTATGCATCACAAAAACCAGGAAACGTTCTTCCATTAAATCCTCCCTCTTCAAAGTGCAAAAATATAATTATATATTAAGATTTACATTTATTGAAAACTTTAATGGGGAAATTGAATACAAAAATTGGTTATCGTAATAAGTACCGTTAAGGTCATTGTTGTCGTGATGCTAATTGTATGAGAAAGGCCGTTATACTGGACATTATTCTGGTGATCGTTAACTGGACACTGAAATATTTAATTACAGTTAATTAAAGAAATATTTAGTTGGCCAATTTGAAAAATATAATCAATATCAGAATAGAATCCGAACTCAGAAGGTCTTACCGAAGGCTGCTGAATAGAAACAGTAAAGCAAGCTTCATTCTTTTGACCTGACTTCATGATTAAATTAACATCCAATCGGGCATAAGGTGACCGTATAATCTCAGTTAGAGGACCCAGTTTAAAATAAGTTGGCGAAATTGGCGATACTGACACCACAATATTCTGGTTTAATCTATTAAAAAATATATTTTAATAAAGTACTAAGTACTTACTTATCAGAATAAAAACAAGTTTAAATATAGCTTACCTGACAATTTTGGTATTTCTCAAGTTAACCACCAACTCAAATCCGACAGGGAAATAGCTTCTCGCCGACACAATAACCTCAACAAATTGTTCAATTTTCATCGCCCCATTTTCCGGTGGAGTGCATAACGTTTTATTCATCTGATAAATCATGTCCCGACCATTGGCTACTGGTAATGTCCACGACTGAGATTGATGATGTCTGACTTCAAAAATAACTGGTGTCTGTGTACTCGTCCCGGTTTCCACCAAAGCGTGCACACTCGGCTCAATTCCATGGTTTTCATCAAAATCGTATTTAAATTTCCAGGAAAATTGTTCCGTGTCTGAAATTTTTTTTCTGTAAACTTTACCAAATTCTCCTTCGAACTCGCTATAAATATGATGATATTTGACCTCGACCTCTGAGTTAATTACATTTTTAACTGTGATATTTTCGCTATTCACTGAATTACTAAAAAGGTATAATGCTAACAGTAATTGCCAAAACATGGTAAATTGTGACATTATATCAGCATTACATTTGGAGAACAAATGATTAAATTCGATAATAAAAGCTATGACCGAAAGTGGCTGTGTTATCAGCAGGAAAAGTGCAGAAATGAATCGTAGAGCGACAGAGGGAATATGACATCATAAAAGTTGTTGACTCAAACAAGCGCTTATCAACGCAAATTCGGCTTTTGTTTCTTTAAGGTTATCAGCAAAACGACAAATTCATAATGCGTTTTAGCATAAATACAATATTTGCATTCTGGAGACGTAATATATTAAGTAAATAAGTATCGGATTGAAGATTGAATACGGTCTTATAAAATCTTATCCATTTCCCAAAAACCTATAATAATTTAATTCTTATCAACGGGAAATACAGAAAATAACAGTCTTTTTAGGATTAATTAACTACTACTAACAATAAGATCAATAATATAAAACACATATACAGCTTTCGTATTTCGTACAGCTATGATATAGGTAAAACCCTGATTTTCACATTCACTCAGTCAACATTTAGTAAACTAAACACTATTTATGAAACAGTATTTTAATAACAAGATCAATAGTGAAGAATGTTAGTATGTAGATCAATTTTTGAAAATGGTTGGGGTTAATAAGCTCGATTAAGTCGATTTCATCTCAGCAAGAAAGCCAGTTAGTTAATTGATGATAATATTCAATATTGCAGATCAAAACAAGAAATAAATCTAGCAACTTAATTTTACTAACTATTATACTATATTGAATTTCTACAAAACAAAATACTAAACTAAAACATTTCTTAAACCTACGTTTTTACAATGAAATTCGATTGTGTCATTAATTATATTTTAACTTGATGATAATGATAACATTTGCTTTTTAATAACAGAAACTAAAGTCAAAAGTGACTAATACTTAACCTAAGTACACAATATAAATAAAAAAATGAAAAAATATTAACATCAGATCTACAAATAGTTAATTACTACTGATTATAAATATACATGAACACCATCAATTTCGGCAATTACATGAGATGAGAAGTCTTTACATCACATCAAACAATAGTTTTTCCTTGTTTAATTCCTCCATTAATTTTGTTCCTTGAATAGTTCCGAGAGAAGATAGCAGGCCAAAGGAGCTCTCCTCACGTTTCTATCCCATTCATTATTCTGTTTCAGCTTCTTAATCTCCCTTTGGATTCGCTTAAGCTGAAAAATTAAACAAATTTAATTAAAATTACACAATAAAATAGAAAAAATTTTGTTTCAGAAGAAGCAATTACAGTATTTAAAATTAACTCACCATTGAATTATCAAATCTGTCCATTTTTCTCTCAATGGAATCCTTGATATTTTGAACCTGAATCCCAGACCTTCGCAATTCCCGTTCTTCAGCAGAAACGGCAGTACACATGCTCAAGTTATCATTGTTGAAACCCATTCCTCCATTATCTTCCTCCACGTAATCATCTTCGATTCCCAGTCTATTGAATATCTCCGCTTCACTCAGACTTTCATCGATAAATTGGAAGTTGTCCTGATTGTTGTTGTCTTCATTGTTCACCTCTTCCCCATCAAAGTTAACTTGAATCGGTCTTGGTTCAATGTTCACACCGTCATCCCTTCCAGAAACGCTAATAATTCTTCCAACAAAACTGTCCTCTTCATAACGTCTTGGTGGTTGCCTGACAACACGATGTTGTCGTGTGTTTCTGGGCGACGCAGGTACTCTGGCAGTGACAGGGGCTGATAAACGGGCCCTGCTGGTACTTGTTTGTTTAGGAGAAGGTATTGGAGGAGGAGGGGGTGGTGGCATACTACGACGATCTCGAGCTTTGGCGTCATCTGCATCTTGATTAACTACAGGAGGCTCTGGGGCGTCAAACCGCGTAAGTTTTGGAGGACTTGGTTCCTCTTGAGCTCTGGCCCTTCCATTACTGGTACCTGCTCCAACATGCATAGAAACCTCAGCGGAGCCTCTTCCTGTCTTTGAGGCAGGTCCAATAATAGGTCGTTTTCTGTTAATACCGGAGGAAGCGGTTTCTTGACTTGGTGATGACGTGCTTGCAGTGTCGTTGCCGTTACCAACACTGTTATTGCTCACTGGAGGGGAGCGACTTTTCTTTCGTTGCAGCTTCTGTGGTAACACTGGCTGAATCGGAGTAATCCCATGACCCAGCTGACCTCCAAGACGACTGGGAATAATGATTGGTGGTGTAGGTTGGACAAAAACCTCGCCAGCTCTACCATTTTGGTGAGATGCAAAAGCTGAAGGTTTTATTGGAATAACACCTGCGAATTTCCTTACAGGTCCTATCAACGGTTTCCTAAGAATGGACGGTTTCCATGCTGATGAGTTCGAGAAAGAATGAGAATTCCCGTTCGACTTCGAAGTATTTTCTTCGCTGTCACTTGCATCATCAGTTGCAGCTTCATTACTTGCTTCACTATCATCTGACGGTGGGGAACCCGTGTGAATACGGACACAGTACTTGGACCTCTTGCGAGAATACTTTTCGATGAAAGTTTTAATCTAAAATTAAAACAAATTAATTAAAAATTAAAAACAAATACTTACCACAATTAACCATCAAACAATAAATTAATAAAAATATTTAAATTTAATTACCTGATCGTTCAAGTCTGCTGTCCATCCACTCCCTGGATTAGTAGTTGTATACGTTGAAGTACAAATGAAGTAATCACTGTCAGCATCCATCTGAAAATTAACAAATAACCAAAACTTAATAAACTTCAATTTCCAAAATGTCATCCTGTCATCATCACACATTATACTTAAACATTTAATTACCCTACCCCACAATTATAATTTAACTTTATTTAACTATTATAATTATTTTACCCTCAGCCCACAAGTCCCATTCAAAAAATGAATCCACGTCATATTCAACCTCCCAATTACAGTTTTCGGCACAGGAAGAAAACTCTTCGGTCCAGTAACCTGGATCTCCACAGAGTCCTGATACCGATATCTAACCATCTTGTCAATTAAAAATTAACTCCTTTTATAACCAACAACTTCCCCAATAAATCAACAATTAAAACAAAAACTCTTGACTCTTAACATTTAATTTAAATCTCAATTAAAAATGGTTCATCTTAATCTTGAGAACAAACAACAAAAAGGTAAACAAATGTACCCCAAGCCATCTCACAAACAAAAGTAAATGCGTTCAATGCTCACTGAGCTCCAAGCTCACAGTTGAGTGCATTTACAAAAAAACGTAAAAGCACCCAACAAAAAAAATGCACGCAAAGCCATAAGGAAACGTGACGACGTGACCGGCTTCAGCTGTTCTCCTTTCTAAATTTGTAAAAGCGTTTCTATAAGAAAATGCATTGGGTGCATTTACTATTTTCTTTGTATCCGTTCCGTTCCATGTTCTTTCCAAAGTGCATTTACTTTTTTTCTGTAAATAAATACCTTTCAACGTTGCAAGTTGCAACATTGCTTGTTACCTAGCAACAATGACAAGTGCATTGAGAAAGCTTTTTTTTGTTTGATGGCTTGGTTTTTGGTCTCATGATTTTTTTTCATGATAAGCTTCTCTACAAAATTGACAGTTTAAAATTTAAAGATAAGCGCTTATCATGATTTGTTTTAAAACAGGTTAAACCCCAATTAATTCAATTCAGTCTTGAATTTCCATGCAAACTTGATAGTAATATTTTTTTTCTGCTGCTCTGCTCTCATTTTTTAACAGGTTGCCATGGTAACCCCAGTAAATTCTGCAGTGACCGCACTGCTTTTAGTTTTTGTCGCCTTGGCAAATACTCAGCGGCTGATGTTTAACAATCCAATTTTGGACCGGAATTCTGCAGATCCTTGTATTCTGAAGGTCGGTAGTAATTATTACTTGACTTTGTCGGAAAATGCGGAAACTGAGCTGACAATTTACAAGAGTCCTGTCATGACAAGCTTCCGGAATGCGGAGTCCAAAATTGCTATAACGACGCCACCAGGTCATCGGGATCTTTGGGCGAGTGAAATGCATGAAGTTGATGGGGATCTTTATATTTACTTTACAATGGCTAATGACACTCATGGGCACAGGATGTATGTTATCAAGGCGGAAAATTCAACAGATCCTATGAGCGATTGGAGCAGGCCTGTGATGTAAGTATCCGTAAGATCCTTATGCTTATCGATCATTGATAAACTTTTTGATAATGTAATTATGTATATTTTTTCTAGGCTGCTTGACCACTGGACTCAGGGAGGCATTGACGGAAGTGTTATGCGACACAATGGTCAAAAGTATATGGTCTACACCGCAGGATCTGATCCAGGTCTTGGTCTTTTCATCGTTCGCCTGGAGAATCCCATGAAGACTATTGAACCAGTGACCATGTTGCGAAGACCTTCTGAGGAATGGGAATGCAATGATGGGTGTGTCAACGAAGGTCCCTATATGCTTTACAATAAGAATGTTAGTTACCTGATCTTTTCTGGAAGCTCGACCTGGGATCCTAATTACAGTAAACTAATTTATTATTATAAAAACACATCTTTTAAAATTAATAAGCACTTATCTTAAATATTCATTATGACATTTATTTTGTTAAGGTCTCAGTTGGCTAAGCATCGAAGACGGACTAGACCCCATGAACGTCTCAAACTGGAAAGCCGCTCCAGGACCAGTATTCTCCAGGAATGATGACGAAAGTGTTTACACGACCGGTCACGCAGCTTTCACGACCAGTCCTGATGGCACAGAAACGTGGATGGTTTATCATGCAACTGAAAGTCCAACAGATTTGTTTGGAAGAAGGATTGCCAGATTGGAGAAGGTTGAGTGGCATCAAATCGCTGGAACCCCAATCTTTCCCAGACCACACGGGTATAATCATTCGATGCCCGTGCCAAGTGGACAAACTACTGTCTAAAATAAATTTAATTGATTGATTGATTGACACCTTAAAATTCACATGTTCTAATTGTGCTCCGAATAAAAATTGACAATATAAAATAATAATGTTTCATCATGATTTAGATTGATTGGCATTTTATGAACGTTATCACATAAATATGATGGCATGAACCACAGTTATCGTTAAAAATGACATGGAAAGTTTTTGCATGACAGGTCACGCAGTGTTCACGTCTCACCACGAGCGCAGATTTTTGTTGAAAACAAATTAAGAACGCTGGCTTCAACTTCAATTAGTTAAAAACAATATTTCATTAGTTGTGTCCAGCAATTGCAATAAAACTTAATTAAATTAATTAATTGAAGTGGCCAAGGTACTTTCTGTCAAATGTCAATTAAATTTCCTTTTTGTTTGTTAAAATTTAATCTACGCAACTGCACCTGTCTTACACCTGCATTCAAATTGATGTCAAAATGACATCCAGATGGACATGTTGTTGTGATGAATCATTAGAACTAAATACACCATTGACCATTGATGATGACCTAAATGGGTTGATTTTTACCTTATCAGAAAATAAGAATCCGAAGTTATTGATCGTCATCACGTATTTTATAACCCCAATCCAATGCCCATTAAACTTTCATTTCAATCTTAATATCAATCCAATTCAGACATGGATCTCTGCTCTAAAGTTTTAGCATTTTTGTGTGTCGTCTTGGCTGTGGGCGAGGTTAATGCCCAGGGTCCAACCTTCACAAATCCTATTCTTGACCGCAACTCTGCCGACCCCTGTGTTCTAAAAGTTGGAGACTCATATTATCTAACTCTTTCGGAAAATGACGCAACAGAGTTGACCGTTTTCAAAAGTCCCATTTTGACAAGCTTCCGCAACACTGAGAAAAATGTGGCTTATCGGGCACCTGCAGGCTACTTTAATCTCTGGGCTAGTGAAATGCATGAGATTGATGGAGAACTTTACATCTATTTTACCATGCAAAACACGACCCATGATCATCGGATGTACGTCATCAAGGCAGATAATCCTCAGGATCCAATGGGCGAGTGGAGCTTACCGACAAGACTTTTGGAGCCTGTTTGGTTTCTTGGATCAATTGACGGTACCGTTATGAAACACAATAACCGTTTATTCTTTGTATGGTCAAGCTGGCACCCAGAAACCAGACATCTCAGTCTTTATATTGCACCAATGGCCAGCCCCACTGAAGTCACTGGACCAATTGTACTACTGAGACAACCAACAGAAGACTGGGAATGTAACGGGGGCTGTGTCAGTGAAGGTCCCTTCTTTATTTACAACCGTAACGTGTCCTATATGGTACACTCTGCGAGTTCCACATGGGATCCTGGATATTGCTTGACCTACATGAGCATTGAAGATAGTAAGAATCCCTTAGATGTTGCCAACTGGGTCAAAGCTCCAGGACCAGTGTTTTCCAGAAATGATGACGAAGACGTCTATACAACTGGACACGCCGCCTTCACAACGAGTCCGGATGGCACAGAAACATGGATGGTGTACCACGGAACAGGAAATACTACACACATTGACGGCTTCAGAATTGCCAGAATTGAAAAAATCGAATGGGACGAGATCACCGGAGCACCAAAATTCCCCGTTGCTCATGGCTACACTCATCCCCAACCAGTACCTAGTGGTCAACCAGAAACCTTTACTAACCCCATTTTGGATAGAAACTCAGCAGATCCATGTGTCCTGAGGGTCGGTAATTCTTATTACTTGACCTTATCAGAAAATACTGAAACGGAACTGACAATTTTCAAAAGTGATACGCTCACAAATTTCCGTGGTGCTGAGAGGTCAATCGCTTATCGGTAAGGATCTTAAGAATCTAACATTCTGCAAATTAGTTTGTTGTTTGAAATGTACTTACGATTATCTCATTTTTTTCAATTTTCTAGGGCACCTGCAGGATACAGTGACCTCTGGGCAGGAGAAATGCACGAAGTCGATGGTCAACTCTACATTTACTTCACAATGCGCAACACCACCCACGACCACCGAATGTACGTAATCAAAGCCGACGACCCCACAAATCCCATGGGCACATGGAGTGACGCTACTCGTCTCATTTGGCAATACGAAAAGAAAGCAATTGACGGCACACTTCTCAGACAAAATGGAAAACTTTACTTTGTTTTCGTCAGCGTGGTTCCCGCAGGCGGTGGGTCAATCCACATCGCGGAAATGGAGAATCCCATGAGTGTCATTGGCCCCGTGGTTTTGATCCGAGAACCACTTGAAGATTGGGAATGCCAGGGAAACTGTGTGGACGAAGGGCCCTATTTCATTTATAACGCCAACGGTACAGCTTTCATGATTCACGCTGTAAGCTCCACATGGAATCCTAATTATTCCTTGACTTGGATGAGTATTGAGCCTGGGAAGGATCCCATGGACATCATTAATTGGCGTAGGGCTCCAGGACCAGTTTTTCGCAGAAATGACGAAGAAAGTGTTTACACAACTGGTCATGCTGCTTTTACCATGTCCCCAGGTAAAAATATATTAAAATTTGTAATATTATCAAAGCCATTGATCAGCTAGTTAATTAATCATTATTTTTTGCTTAATTAGATGGAACTGAACTATGGATGATCTATCACGCATCCGTTTCCCCTACTCAAATAGACGGTTATAGAATAGCAAGACTTGAAAAGATTACTTGGAATGAAGACGGCACTCCAAAGTTTCCCAAACCACATGGGTTCAATCATCCCCAGCCTGTACCAAGTGGACAGAGATAACCCCGAATTTTTTATACTGTATTTTAATTGTTTAATTTTGAATAAATGAAGAATTAAGTTTCGTTTAATTTTTCTCAAAACAAAACTGATACCATGAAATGAGGTGTCAAAAATAAAACATCTTGTCAATCAAATTTCACCTGTCAAAATTTATCAAAAAGATTATTATTTCAAAAATTCATGCTATCCCGGCTTCAATTCCATTCAGACATCATTTCCAATTTAATTCCAAACCAATTTAGACATGGAATTCAGCACAAAATATTTAGCAGCTTTGTGTGTTTTGTTGGGGCTGGGCGTGGTCAACGCCCAGGTTCCCACCTTCACAAATCCCATTTTGGACCGGAACTCTGCTGACCCTGCTGTTCTAAGAGTCGGTGATTCCTACTACCTCACCCTCTCCGAAAATCGGGAGACTGAACTTACAATCTTCAAAAGTCCCATTTTGACAAGTTTCCGCCACACTGAGAAAAATGTGGCTTATCGAGCACCTGCAGGCTACTTTAATCTCTGGGCTAGTGAAATGCATGAAATAGATGGACAGTTGTATATCTATTTTACTATGCAAAACGCTACTCATAACCATCGGATGTACGTCGTCAAAGCTGATAATCCTCAGGAACCGATGGGCACCTGGAGTTTGGCGACAAGACTGCTGGAGCCAGTTTGGGACCTTGGGTCAATTGATGGTACAGTTATGAAGCATAATAATCGCCTCTACTTTGTTTGGTCCAGCTGGCACCCAGAAACGGGACATCTTAGCATTTATGTAGCGCCAATGAACAGTCCGACAGAGGTTACAGGACCGGTGGTGCTTCTTAGACAACCAACTGAGGACTGGGAATGCAGTGGGGGCTGTGTCAGTGAAGGCCCCTTCTTCATTTATAACCGTGACGTATCCTACATGGTACACTCTGCGAGTTCCACCTGGGATCCTGGATATTGCCTGACTTACATGAGCATCGAGACTGGCAAGGATCCTTTGGATGTCGCCAATTGGGTCAAGGCTCCAGGACCCGTGTTCGAGAGGAACGACGAGGAAGACGTCTACACAACCGGTCATGCTGCCTTTACAGTAAGTCCAGATGGTCAGGAAACATGGATGGTCTACCACGGAACCGGAAATACTACCCATATTGACGGCTTCAGAATTGCCAGGATTGAGAAAATCGAATGGGATGAGATCACTGGAGTCCCCAAGTTTCCCATTGCTCATGGCTACACTCATCCTCAGCCTGTGCCAAGCGGTCAACCAGAGACATTCACAAATCCCATTTTTGACGGGAACTCAGCAGATCCCTGTGTCCTGAGGGTCGGTGATTATTATTACTTGACATTATCAGAAAATACGGAAACTGAACTGACCATTTTCAAGAGTGATAAGTTGACAAATTTCCGTGGTGCCGAGAAGACAATCGCCTACAGGTAAAAATATAAACTTAGTCTTTAGGTACCTTATCGAATGGAATGGAACCTGATTTATTATTTTTATTGTCTAGGACGCCAGAAGGTTACACTGATCTCTGGGCTAGCGAAATGCACGAAATCGATGGTCAACTTTACATTTACTTCACAATGCGCAATGC
>JAQFYG010004867.1:0-10533 GCA_034694325.1 Entomobrya corticalis
CCCCGTGCCCCTGGGGTCAATTGAGGTCAAGGGGTCAAGTGACCACTCTCATTGAATTCGCCGTCATCGATAACCCCAATGTCCTTAGTTTCAGCTCTCTAGCATACGTATGTATAGCCCAGTGTAAGCTTTAATGAAACAGTGACCCAGGCCAGGCCAGGCGAGGCGACATGTTGCTTACTTTCATATGCCTATTGGCAAATAATGTCTAGAACTTTTTGGATGATATAGAAAAAACCTTCAGCTTGCTATCCCAACACACAAGCACAATCTTTTATTAACAATTTTACTGTTGTATTGTCTATACCATTGATCGATTAGATGTAACTTGAACTCTTATAATGACGTAGTTATTAATTGCACTCAACCATTTATAATAATTTGGTATTCTATTGTAGTACGACTGCCATCTAATATAGATTACTCTGTTTAAAAATAGCCAATATTTTAAAAGAAATACAGTTATAGTTTTTAACTTCAAAACTTAATAACATATTTGAACATTGTAATCAGAAAAATACCTGTATAAAATTTGTGCACAAGTATTTACATAACAATCTTATAATGAGAGTCTGTCACTGGATCATCTTTCTGTCTATTTTGCTTCTTCAATTTGTAAGCAATATTAATGTTGATCCTACTTTTTTATTATTAAAAAATTACACCATACTTTTATTCCGATAAAATGGCCATCCAATTTGTTGTTTTTAACATAGTATCAAGCCAAAAGTGAAAAGCCAAAAATGAAACCAAGAGTCAAAAGCAAAGATCCCTATCCTGACGATCCAACATTTATGGGATGAAATGGTAATATAGATTTATGTAACATCATTTATTTGGCTGCTACGTTTTCCCCATATTTTTAGTATATTAAACAAAAGCTAGTTATAAATATTTGCATTTTGACTTTTCAGTTGGCAACGCTCATCTTAATCTTGAAACCATGACATCTTCCTGGAGCAACCTATCCTTTATCTGTTTTCATTCAATTGGCGCAAAACATCTCATCTCACAGTTTAAAAAATATTGAATTCTAAAACATCACAACTCAAGTAACATTATAACAATATGATTTTGTTTATAACAATGAAAGTATAATGTTAATTAATATTGGTAACTGGTAAAATTAAATCATAATCAATCCTCTCTATAACTTCTTTTTATATTTTTGCCCCTGTGTCTCAATATAATAGCGTATTCATTTGCAATTTCACATCACCATCATTTTAAGTGTTATTTCTGCTTCAGGTGCATGTTGTTTTGTATGTAAATAAGTGCTTCACAATCCTCTTTTAAAGTTCCTGGTCTACCGCAATCAATTCTTCTAGACGCTGCACAGTTTTTATTGCAGGCACTACTTATGCTTCGTTTTCTCCGAAAACTAACTAATGTGGAAGTATTCATTTGTGCAGCACAAATGTATTCCAAGCACATTAGGAATGTGATCGGAATGTGACAAAACTCGTCAAAAATAACAGCCCTGAAGACAGAATCATGATGGTAATGGTTTTGAAAAATGAAGTTTAGACAGATTTGTAGTTTTGTTGGAAGCGGAAAAAAAGACGAGTAAGTACAAGAAAGAGTGTAAGCTCGACTAAATGATTAAAATTACCTTTAAAAGTATGAAATGATGTGCAACATATTTTTATAACCATATTTCCAAAAATTGTGCTCTAAACTTTGACTGTGACTTCCTTCGCAAAAAACAAGAAGCAGATAAAGCTGTTTAATGTCTATAATATTTTGCTTACTGCGAAGAAAAGGGAAGTGATGTAATTAAGAATCTTATGGTGCTATATGGTATTAGGAGTTTCAAAATGATGATTACACCCCCCAAAAAATAGTAAATTCGTAAGTAAAATTGTATTTAAACCTATTTGACCATTCTCTACAACCTTAAGGAATTTGTTTGCTAAAATCTTTTCCAAAGTTTTTAATAAAGATTTTGGGTGTTTTTGTATTTTAAGTGCTGACGGACGCTCATTTCATTAAATTTTTTGCCAAAAAAATTTCTTGTTTCAAAACACCTAATAAAATGTATGACTAAATAACAATTATTTGACATGAGTATGACAACGTTCCTATATTTCTTTACTAAAACCTAAAAATAATGTCCTTTGTGAGTTCACCCACCCAAGAAACATGACAAGCTCATTCCTGGCATATCCCGTTAAATGATAATATTGAATATTGGTAATATACAATTATTCATGAATCATGCATCCAGAAGAGTTCTTTGAGAAAATCTACAGCTCAGAGAAATTACCAAGACATTCCACGCCTCCACACAAAGAGATGTTCCGTCCGACGCAGATCACCCATTCCCCATTCTCGAAGATATTTACCCGATTACCACAGCCCATAACAACAGCATAGTAACCTAGTTCCAAAAGTAACAGGCCGGTTGTTTGTGATTATGGAGAAGGATTTTTAAATTCAAATAAATTCTGCATACCTCTATTCCAGGAAAGTATTCATTTAATTTTTACTTATGCCACGTCGGCTTCCATATTATATCAATTCTATATTCATTTGTTGTAATGTTTCACGTAATACTTTGAAAAATGAAAACCATAAACCAAAACTACTATAAATTGCTTGACAATTTCTTTTCCTTATCCAAAATGAGCTCCAATATTCTATATTTATACTATATCTGGATATGACTAGATCATAGATCATAATATCATCGAGCCTATTAGGTAAGTTGTTTGTACTTTGTTTTCCCCTTCTATACAAGCTTCCATAAACAAATAGATTGGAGATGAGATTACAACCTCCCGGTGATTTTTCAGACCTTTTGAACTGTCAATAATTCTGCACGAGATGGAGAAAGCAGAAAACTCATACTATATTAGAACTATCAGTGGCGATACCTGAATGACAACTTGGGATGCTCTGTGGCTCTGTTGTTGTATGCATTTTTTACGTATATTAAATACTTTCCTTTTTTATATCTATCTGGTAAAACATATATAGTGTAAAATAATGTATTTTTTCTTTATCAAAGTTATATGAATTTTAAATTTATTTTTCGCAATATACTGCAGCGTTGTTATACATTCATATATATTTATTATATATCTTTTGCTTGGTTTTATCGCAAAATAACGATGAGAAGTGAGAAATAGATAGTATGATTCATATTATTATTTCTGCTCCTTTCGTTTCATGTAAAGACCCAACGTACAACTTAGGCTGAGTTTTTTAAATTTATTTTCAGGATAATAATAAAATTAATTGAAAATATTAATTATCTTCTTGATATCCAAATTTCAATTAAGTAATTATAAAATGGATCGAGGTGATTTGGGCCGATACGGAAAACAAGGGAAAGTTAGACAAATTCTCACAGAGAATAGAAGGGCTGCTCAAAGGGAGCAAAATGGGAATAGACAGGAGGTTCCAAGGGCAAATCGTGGGGTGGAAATGCCCCGAATGGTTCCAAGGGATGATGCACCCAGACAAGTTCAAGTTCAACGGGAGGAAATTCCGAGACGGGAACGGATTCAACGCGAGGAAGTTCCTACACAAGTTCCAAGGGTTCAAGCCCCCAGGCAAGGTCGACGGGAAGAATTACGAAGGTCAGTGGCGATGGAGAATGTTGTGCAATTTGCCACGGACTCACCACCAGTCCCAGCGGTGGCAAGACGTCTTAATCAACAACGTCAACAGCAAATCGAAATGGTTCCTTTGAACCAGCCAGTTATTCCTCCATTGCCATCACCAAGTGTACATGATGGTGCAGGTGCCCACATGATTATTCGCATACCACTCGAACCTGTTCTACGTCAGCGCACTCCACCACAGCAAGCACCTCCAAACAACATGGTCCTCGCTGTAGAAGGTCCATTCATGGAGTGGAGCCTGTTACAAGTTTGGAACAACTTGGCCTACGCAACTTGCTCGGTACCTTATCGAGTGTCTTGGAATGAGCATTTAGGGAAATTTGTTATGAAGCACTGTCGTCTTCAGCAGGTTAGAAAATATTTTTTAAATGAAAGTCAAAGATAATCTATTCAAGGAAAAATAACCAATAAAATTATCAAATATTATCGATTTAATTCATCTAGCTTTGCTTTGCCTTGCAAAATGGAGCTGCTGTCGTCCAAACGGCATCACGATGGCATGCATTAAAAGTTACTTTAGATGGCCCTGCAAATCCCCTGAAATACATTCGGATTACAGGAATCGGATTAAAAGTTTTAAATCGTTTTGTACAACTGTACACAACCGTTTTTGGCATGAAACACGTCCTGAATTTGCACAATTTTGCACAAGAGTACGACATATCGACTGGAAATTACCAAATCAAAATGGGAAAGGTAATATCCTTTATAAAAAACAGCAACAGTCTCAGTAATAATTTTATTTTCTAATTATCGTCAATATTTTTCAGGGAATGACAATTTTGTTTCTTGTCATTTACTCTGCATACTTGTTTGGCTACTCATCCATGAGCGCTGCCATTTTCGCGTTTGTCGACCAAAGTGGTTGGGATTGGGGACTGGCTGATATAATTCAAATATTTGGCTGTTATTCGAGACAAAAGTACATCTGGACGAACGTTGACGATTGTCCAGCTCCGTATCTTTACTTGTCAGATATTCCACTTGCAGAATACTTGTTAGGGGGACTTGAAATCTGTACTTACGTCAGTGGGGTCTTAGTTCAAGAGCATTCCATGCTTCAGATAATGACGTCATGCTTAACCCTTTTGGAGATGTCATGGACTTTATTGGAAGCAACCGACAATGCAAGACCTCCTGCTATTGCCATTGCCAACGGAAATGTTGCTGATGAAGAAATGCATGGTCACCAGAGACCAAACTTTCACTTTCTAGAAGAAAGTGCAGGAATGCTGTCATCTTTCATCGGTCTTTTGTTGGTCTTCAATTTGATTGACGTCGCATTTGATTTGCCAAAATGTCTTGATGCGATGTTCAATCTCCATAGCATCAGGGTTGTCATGCCTGCAATACATATTATCTTGTTTTTTGCTGCTTTCTTCGTGGCTTGCGTTTCTGCTCTACAGGTAATTAATACATTTATAAGCATTTTAAAATTATTTTAAACTTCGAAATAACTTATAAATTTATATAAATTCTGCAATTATATGTAGATTAGTGAGGTGCAAGATCAAATAACTGAGCCACATAATGACAATCGACTACCACAAGAAATTGCTAGACTCATCATGTATCTACTGCGCGTCTTCAAGAAAGCCGTGGGAATTGGATATCGCAATGTATTTGTGTTGAACTTTCCCTTTCTCTTCTTGGTAAGTATATGATATTATTTAGTTCATGTATTTCAATATTAATTCATTATAGCGTTCAATAATGCATATACATATAAGAGGCTCATTGTTTTGATAAAAGAGTGCTAAATAGGTAGTTATATTTCCTTTACATCATACTGTTAAATAGTTAAAACTAACAGTTACATTTGGAGGTCATTTCCACAGGAACACTTAAACAATGAGCTTCTTAACAACAATTTTGCAACAATATAAAATGAGTGCTCCTATATGTCGATATTTAAATGCAAAAAATGCACATATGTTATTATATTATGTTATGACATTGTCTTATTTTTATAATTTATATAGTATTGCTGCTCCGTTGCAAGTCTTGTGGCGTTTACATATGAGACAGAAAACGACGAGAAACAAAGAATGTCTAGATCCTTTCGGATGCTTTATTAAGCACAATCAGTTCATCATGCTATATAATATTTGCTATTCCGACGCAATCTGTTATTGTCATAATCCTACTCATTTTTACTTTTCTATTGTCGGTGATATTGATTGATTGTAGACACTCTTAGACGTGACGTAAATGCTTCTGATGTGATCCTGTTAAATATTATCTTAGTCGTTTATTTAGTCTGCTCTTGTGAGATTGAGAACAAGGTTAATCTTGTTGGAAATTGTAAATATTTTTGCAGAAAGTTGCAACCTTTATGCTTTAAAATATACTGTCATTTGTCCCATATTTGAAACCTATTAAAAGATAAAACCGTATACAGCAATCTTTAGTAGTCATCTTAAAAGTAAATTTTAAAATGAGAGTCTGCCACTGGTTCATCATTTTGTCTTTTCTTCTTCTCCATTTTGTAAGCAATATTAGCATTTAATAATATTTAATGAAATAGTATATTACTATTGTTTCTGAATGAAAACTTTTCGTTTTTATAACAGCATCAAGCAACATGTGAGGAACCCAAACGAAAGCAAAGAGCTAAAAAAGATCCAAATGATCGCTATCATGATGATCCAACGTTTTTTCCCGGCTAACATGGTATTAAACTTTATTTAATAGATTAATTGTACAGTAGTAACTTTCCATTAATTACAAGATATGTAAATATTTGCGTTTTTATTTTTCAGTTGGTAATAATCTTCCACACCATCTTCTCGGAGCAATCTCTTTTTCAATTCTTTCAAAATTTTCCCTAGGAGGACCTAATTGCACATTTTGAAAAATTATACAATTATATAACATCACAATTAAAGTAAAAACATGCTTCAAAATTACACAATATTACACGTTATTATGTTATGGAGGAAAAATTGAAGTTCAATATTAATAAATTCCAAGAGCTGTTACAGTGGAGTCACCCTACAAATGTCTTATATTTTTATATTTTCGCCTCGGTGTAATTGAATGCCATTTCAATATTCCTACATTTTCCAATTTTAGTTATGTTATAGAGCTACTGAGGCATGTTATGTATGTACCTTCGCCTTCTTTGACCAAGCAAATTACATCTTATATTATAATATTCAGGATATGCGCTATACAATCTACATTTAAGAAGAACGACAGATATAGATTTCTTTAAATCCGTATTTAAACTGAACATCCCTGTTTTTCTTGGTAATCTCGAAAAATAATCCTTAATTCTTATATTTTGATTTTAAATTTAGTATGATGTGCCAATTTGGACATTCTTAGAAGCTGGGTTTGTTTAAAAATCGAAAACATTTCAATACATTTTACACCTGCATCATTTATTTTCCAGTAGCACGATATCTCGAGAACGGATAGACTTCCTCGAAAAGTTATTTCACCAAACGATTCTTTTAACAAGTTGGTTTCTGAGCGTTAACAAATAAATTACCGTTGCTATTTTGAAATTAATACATGCCATTACTAAGCTTGTAGCACATCAATAAAATGTCTTAAATACATGAGTAAAATATTTGCAAATAATAAAGCAATGAAACGAACAAATAAAATTTTGAAATATTATGTCACCGTTGTAGTGGTTAAGCGATTTCAAAACTTCAATTTGGCTTTATTTGGGACTAGATGTCACTCCAGTAGCTTCTACGAAGCTGCCCGGCTCATCGCTAGATGGCGCTAGCATCGAGTCCACCGCGGACGCAACACATCGGCGTATACATATATGATTGCATAATCTGATGTGTGTGGAGTCATTCAAATGGAAATCTAGCTTGTCTAATAGGGTTTTTAAAATTTTAATAAATCTATTGTGGAGACAACAAGCTGTTGCCAAGTTTATTTGTAATACACCATACTGCTATTTTGTTGCAAGTTTGTTGAAATTCACATAATATGAAACAGGAAAGAATGAGAAGCAGAAAATGAAAGAAAGCACGGCGTTTAAAATGGAATATTGTATTTTTATGATAAGTAAAAAACGCGGAAAATATCTAGATCCTTTTGACTTAATAAAATATGTTGAAACTGCTATTCTACCAATACGCAATTAATATTTATTATTGCCGTAAACTTAACCAGCTTTACTGTTGTACTGTCTAGTCTAATACATTAGAGCTTTAGCGGCACGTAGTCTTTACGTGACGTAAATATATATATTACGCAGATATTAATTACTATCTTTGATATTAATATAGTCTAATATTATAATAATGCAGTGAGTTAACAAATAGATTAGCCTACTTGAAAGCTTGTAATTGCTTTTGCAGGAAATAGCCGTAGTTTAAGACAAAAATATCCGCTAACTTTTAAATATTGGAAATTTTTAGTCAGTACTGCATTTATCTAAAAAAACGTCATCCGTTTTTTGCTTTGAATCCTAAAATGAAAGTCGCTATCTCGGTCGTCCTTTTGTTCATTTTTCTACTTTATTTCGTAAGCAATGGCAGCAAAACAATATATTATGAAATAACTATGATACGTAAGTTGACATAAAATAAAGCCTTCCGTTTTTGTTCTTTTCAACACAGCATCAAACAGCATGTGAAGAACCAAAGAGAAATCCACGAGTACAAAAAGATCCGAATGATCGCTATGCTAATAACGATCCAACATTTAGAGGATGAGATGGTAATAGACTTAACGTAATTTATTTTGTAACATTTTAGTCCTTGTATGTTATAAAAAATAACTTAGAGTTTAATCTTTTATAAAAATATTAGTAATTGTTTTCAAAGAATCAATGCTGAATTCTTTCTACAGTAAAACACGGTGTTGTAAGTAGTTTAATATCATTTGAAATTTTTTAAGCCTAATTGACCTTTCCCTACAACCTTAAGAAATTTGTTTGCTAAAATCTTTTCCAGAATTACTAATAAACATTAAGTTTGTTTTTGTATTTTGACTACTGACTGATGCTCATTTCATTAAACTTTTTGCTAAGTAAAGTTCTTGTTTCAAAATACTTAATGAAATATACGACAATTATTTGAAATGAGTATGACAACGTTCTTATATTTCTTAAAAATCTTTAAAGCAACTAGCAACTTAATGATGTTTGTAATTTAACAAGGATTACCATGATCATGTTGCTAAACGCTAAAAGTGATGCCCTTCATGAGTTTATCCACCCTCGAAGCATGACAAGCACATTCCTGGCATATCCCCTTAAATGATAATATTGATAATATACAATTATTCATGAATTATGCATCCAGAAGAGTTCTTTTGCCGTCTCCTTGTCTCCAAATCCTTAAAATAAAACTATCAACAGCTCAGAGAAATTGCCAAGACATTCCACGCCTCCGCAGAAAGAGATGTTCCGACGCAAATCACTCATTACCCATTCTCAAAGATATTTACCCGATTTCCACAGCTTTCTCCATGTACAGCTCCCATAACAACAGCATAGTAACCTAGTTCCAAAAGTAACACCGTTTGTTTGTGATTATGGAGAAGGATTTTTAAATTCGAATAAATTGTGTATACTTTTAGTCCAGGAAAGTATTCATTTCATTTTTACTTATGGCATGTAAGCTTCCATATTAAATCAACTCTATATTTTTTTTGCAATAATCACGTAATACTTTGAAAAATGAAAACCATAAACGAAACTACTATGATTTGCTTGACAATTCCGCTATAGCAACTTTCTTTTCCCTATTGCCTATCCAAAATGAGCTCCAATATTCTATATTTATACTATATCTGGATATGACTAGATCATAGATCATAATATCATCGAGCCTATTAGGTAAGTTGTTTGTACTTTGTTTTCCCCTTCCATACAAGCTTCCATAAACAAATAGATTGGAGATGAGATTACAACCTCTCGGTGATTTTTCAGACCTTTTGAACCTGTTCCACGTCAACGCACTCCACCACAGCAAGCATCTCCAAACAACATGGTCCTTGCTGTTGAAGGTCCATTCATGGAGTGGAGCTTGTCATTCCATACTATGTCACATTTTTGAAACTTGTAAAAGGAATTATAACAGTATAAAAATTTTGCACTCGTCTCTAAGTTAATCTTACAATGAGAGTATTTATATGGTTCATCGTTCTGTCTATTTTATTTCTTCATGTTGTAAGCAATATTTAAATATAGTAAAAGTGAATAATGATATAACTGTTATACAATTGTTCCTTAAATAAAAATCTTCAGTTTTTTGCTCTTTTTTACACAGCATCAAGCAGCGAGTGAAGAACCAAAGCGAAAGCCACGAGTCAAAAGAGATCCAAATGATCGCTATCACAACGACCCAACATTTTCTCCAGGATAATATAGTATTAGACTTTACATTATTTATTTATTTTCATTTGTGCACTTTCCTTAAGAGAGAAGCTAAGATAACACTTGCATTTTTATTTTTTAGATGGGAACAATCTTGAAAATTTGATACCGCGACATCTTTTTGGAGCAACCTAACTTTACCTAAAATTATAATCAAACGATTTTTCAAAAAAATTATACAACTATGTAATATCATATTCAATTATCTAATTCAAAAGTACATCATATTACGCGTGATTATGTTATAACAAGAATAATAAAGTTAATTATTAATAAGTAACCTAGTTCCAAAAGTAACAGTTCGCTTTCATAGTATATCAACTCTATAGTCAAATTTGTTGTGATGGTCGGCGTAATACTTTGAAAATAAAACCCATAAACTAAGACTACTATGACTTACTTAAAATGCTTGACTATTCTAATATATTCTTATCCACAATATTCTTGAGCTTTGATATTCTATATTATACTATAGTTGGATATAACCAGATCATAGATCATAATATCATTAAGCCTATTAGGTAACTTGCACTTTTTGTTTTCCCCTTCCAA
>JAQFYG010004868.1:0-10533 GCA_034694325.1 Entomobrya corticalis
AGCATCAACCATATGCATCCGCCTGGCAAAAGTATAATTTAAATGTACACCATATGGTTTGACTACAATATCTATAAATACAAAAATTTTAACGATGTCCATAATAGATTTAGTATTTAAACTAATTACATAGACCCTCGTATACCGAAAGAAGAAATGGCTCATAACTTTGTAATAAGAAAGATGGAATACGTGACATCATCCCAGAAACAATGGCACAGTTTTTGTTGATGGGGTTGGAAATGTAAGTGAAAAGAAGAGATTATTGTGTGGGTAGGTTTAGTAGGTAGGTATACACAATGGATATTTAGTCCACGACCGGAACAGAAAGTTATAGAGCCGGAGAGGAGTCAGCAAAGTCATCATCAAATCCACCGATTTTGGATCACCTTTTTATTATGGCCTTTTGTAGCTAGCAGTAAAATAAGTATTTGGGGAAAAACAATGACTTTGCCTGGATTTTACTGTGTAATGGCACACCAGTAAAAACTTTGTGGTAGGTTGTAACTCTCGCGATATTACGACCTGGGTTTGATGATGGGGATGAAATACTTTCGGTTTTCAGCAGAGCAGAAGCTACAAAGATTACGATCCACAGGAATGAGCTCTCCCGGAAAACAAGGAAAATGGTTTTCATTTCATTCAAAAAATGTATAATACTTGTTTTATGTCCTTTTTACTCCTTTTGAGCCGGTATTACGCATTTAAGATACAATTCGGGATAATAAAATGAGGAAAAGTTATGAACACGCTTTGGTTGAAGATAGTATATATTTTCCGGAGAGAATAATAATAATATACTGTTTTAATGGGTTTAGGATTATCCTTTGCTTCGCAGTCTCCAATTATGATTTTGGCAAACGTGAACCATGTCTGTAGCTATCTATTGTAGGCTTCCTTCTCTCATTCTCTGGATGGAAGTTCAAAAAGATGGAACAACATGTTGAATGAAAATAATGATAAAACATTTTAACGATGATGATAAATATGCTGGAATTCATTTTCATACATGTCATGTCACTCTTCTATTCGCTTTCCTCTTCCTATAAAACTCATCTGACCTGAGTTTAAAAGGACGAAGTTACTACTTCTCTTTTCTCATCTAGTAGTCAATTTCACTTTATTTTCATCATCAATAAGTACTTGACTATATTCCTATTATGTTATGACTAGGAGATATAATACATGATGTGCTCCATTTATATGTGTTTCACTTTTTCACATCATTAGATTGCTCTTTGTATTAGAATTTTGGGAGAGTATAAAAAGTTTTTCTATGTGTGCGCAAATGGTAAAAGTACGTTGCAAAAAGCAATAAACTGGAAGTAATGGGATATTGCAAAATTATACTCTCTCCCGTTTCATGGAACAACCGACCGACTCGCTTCGCGTGGTTACATACATTGCGAATGTTAGAACTAATAGCAGTTGCTGACTGGCATTCCAATAAAAAATGTGATTTTTGGGAAGTCGGATAAAACTTATAAATAAAAAGATCAGGTCACATATGGAATGGATGGACACTGGACACTCTCCACTCACAACAATGAAGTCAGTTTGATAGATAGCTATAAATACGTCTTTAGCTTGGTCTAATATTTTTAATACTCTCTTTTGATTCTCATGCTTCCTTATTCTCCTTATTATTGAAAACTGTAAACTTTTTCTTATAACATTATCACTAAATATCAATGTTGTTCAGTCGGCCAAAACGTGCCATGCCATTTCAAGTACAGCTATTTCTTTTTTATTACTACCTATTCTATTATTCTCATCATCAACTAGGTACAGCTTCCACAATGGGTAAGAAGAATGGATCATACATTCAATCAGTAACATACCGGACCATACTGTGCCACTAAGGTCACTACTGCTGCTATGAACAGTCAATTAACTTGACTGTATATACTTGTAATAAAATGACAAAATGAAGTACATTATTTTCAAGAAGTTTTGCCATATGCTCAGTGCTGTTGTACTGTTGAAGGTCCAACCAAAGGATCATCTCATTTTCGCACTCGTCGCGTCCTCCTCGTCTAAAAGAAAAGTACCTTTTTCAAGTAAGTTTACAGATGAAACATATTTCAATTCTTTCGCATTCTTCTTGATGGAGTTATTTGCATATGAATAGGGAAGATATAAAAAAGTTTTAGATTTTATTGCAGCTGTGTCTATGCGCATTATTGCTTGTGTTGCGTCAAGTTTGAGTTTAAAACTCAAGCTGAGAAGCTATATTGGCACCAAGGTTTTAAGTTTTAAAGGTACACCCAACGCTCAAGCTTGTCTAGAATATAAACTTAGCCTTGTTCATTCCATTCCACTCACCTTCTCATCACATTATTATTATAACTCGTACAGTTTTAGTAACGATATTATTGGTCAACTTTAATTGAAATTGAGGATTTATGGTTACGACAACATAAAAACGATGCTATTAGGTTTTGAGTTTGAGACTGTTGTGCCGCGTACTGTGAGTGAGTATACGTATCACACAAGTATATACAAAATGGGTACATTTCGCAAACAATAAGACAGATTGAATGAAATCAACAATCCGCTTGATTTGATACCTTCTTTCCATTATAACCATACTTAATGTACCTACCCATACTTAATATCTTTTCTAGGTGCATACAAAATTGGATAGGATGAGTTGGTTTTTACTTTTCCTTCTTGACGCTTTTCTTGACGCACTAAGTAAGCATATACGTTCGTTTCAAATTGGCAATTGATGAATAAGTTTATAATAAAACCACATATCTATAGGTCACCGTCATCCTTACCACACGTCGCAGAAAAACGCAATGAAATTTTCATCACGCAATGACCATGTTTTTTTTATCTGTTGGTTATTGTGTTTCCATTTTTATGGACGATGACGCTCATTTACTTTATTTCCTTGTCTCCTTCTTGTTGTTGCTGATAATATTTTGTGAGTCAACGGGAGCTTTATCACTAGCTATATCGCCAGATGAGGAATAAACTAGCAAACTTTTTTAGACAGCACATGTACTCCATAGCGTCCTTGTTTTTTCTGCAATTTTTTCTCCTAATTTTGCGATTGTGAAACGAGCATAGTAAATGTATAGTAATCTTCGACGGGCTGTAAAAGTTGCCGAATTTGCAATGAAGCATGAAAGACGTGGAGACATTAAAACGTCGAAGAAGGGGACGAATTTTAATTTCCTTTCCAAAGAAAAAAAATTACATGAAAATAAGTATACTGTTAACTATATCTTTTTTAGTAACTTGCAACATTTACTCTGAAACTGAACATAATTTCTTTTCTTTCGTTGTCTTTTGTTTTGTATTTTATGTTTTTGTATTCATTTCTTACAAATGTATACAGATTTGAAGAGCAATAGAATAAAGGTATCGAGACAAAGTTGAAAGTAAAGAAAAAATATACAGTCGGACCAGAGTCCAGGTCAATGGTAAGGGTGAGGTAATGTCTTTTGTATTTATGTTTCGAGTTTATATAGTTAGTTCTCTAGTTCTCTGTAAAGTAGGAGAGGAAATTACATAGGATATTTCATTTCAGCAAAGCAAACTTTTCCCCTATTTGCTTGAAGATTTTATGACTTTGTCTGGGTAAAGTCCGAGAGTCTTCATTTTGTAACATCAGGTCCTCCCCTCCCTTTCTTCCCTTTTGTGGTCATTAATTTGTTCCATTTGATCTCAAAATGATCGATATTGGTTTTCAGTTGTTCTTTCCGCAGTAATGTATAGTAAGAATATATTTCAGAACAACCAAATACATACATTGAATACAAAAAACTGTATTCTTAAGTCACTGAGAAAAAACTATAAATACATATAAGTCGTTATTAGCACGAGATATTTCATTATGATATCCATTCAAAAATTCGGAACCCCCAAACAGTTTGACCTTTATATACTGCCACTTGTGATATTGCAACAAATTATAACTTTATATGCAAAAACCATTGATGAATATTGTTTGTTGAAATGCCGTACATAGAGGATAACACTTGGTGCTATTATAAAGCAGCATGTTAAAGTGTGAAAATGAAAATTGCAGAAAAATTTTAATGTCCACAAGTTCAAAAAGCCCGTTTTAAACGATGACAATAAAATAAAACGTTAAACGATAATATTTATGACGATGAAAGATCTGAAAACATGATTACTTCACACGTTGACTTTCTTTAGTAATAATTTATGTGCATGTGTTTATGCAACTGAGCAAAAATGATAATAGATATTCAAAGCAAATTTCATAGGGATTTTTACATACCTAAGCCACTTTAAGTATGTGTAATGAATGCATAATCGACATTCCATTTCAGAGAAAATATGAATGACTACAGCAGAATATAACATGATTATTACAAGCAATCATAAAAACATAATTTTTTATACTTGCAGCCGAGGTAGCAAAAAGAAGCATAAAATGTTCCAACTTGCAACTTTCCAGATCATAAAATCTTTTCTTATCATTAAATGCTATCAGAAATTTACAAATGCAGCGCCGTGTCAGCTCTTAAAATAAAATTCATATTTCTCTTACAAAAAGCTCTGCTACTGCTCCCTATTCAGAAGAATAGCGAAAAATTACCGAGTCGAAAAACTTATAAAATGCTTAAGCACAGCATGTGCATAAATTCAATCGGAGAAATAAGATTTTATTAATCAGAATTTTTTGCTGTTTTACATCCCATTTTTCCCGCTGGACTACCTGCATTGATGGCAACTTTTATTTTGTGATACAGCAATAATTTCGCATATAAATGCCCATTATTATTTTATGTAGCCAACACATTTTATAGCATTACACCTCGTCATCAGTATACTCCCATCGGCTTTTCTCTTTTTATTCGCTTAAATCACACCAGTAATCACAAATACATTTGTACACATTTCATTCTTATTCTACTTCATTTTACACATCATAATATCTGATTTTTTCCACACTTTAATATATAAATGCATAAAAGGTTACAACAAGCTCACACGCCACGCCAAGGCCAATTAAATGGAAAGAAACTATTATCAAGATGATATGCAGTTGGTAGTAATAATAACATTTTTATTACATCATTTTCTAGAATGCGCATCAATCAAAGACCAGTAGTAGTAAAATCTCAAAGGGAGAAAAAATATGTCCAGGAGCAAGAATATAAAAAGGTAAAGTTGGCACATAACATTCTCCTAGCTTTCGCTCTGCTCCAAGAAATCTCCTATCAAATCTATATCAGTATGAAAATTATTACTATTATTTGCTTGTATGTACATTCTTGAAAGTGTGTAAGTTCTAGTAAGTTGTTGACACAACTTTATAAACAGGCTACACCTCCATGAAGCCATGAAACTTTAAACGGCTGTAATATAATCTCCACTTTTTTTTCACTCGACCAAAAATAAAGCAACAAAGCGACCACAGTAGTAGCAGCGGTAGCAGTATTTTTTACATATAACTAGCAAACCAATCCTCCCATGAACACATTGTATTATTTTTCGGTATTTCTCCTTTTGACTTTTGATCCATCAAGCAAACCATAGCAAGTAGGAAAAATCCTGCCAGTCAAGTCAGAACTCAGAAGCAGCCTGCCACTCAAAAAAGGAACTGTTTTACATCCTTATCGGAATTAACCTCCGCCACCTCTTCAACAAAAAACCTATATAATCTGAATGAACATCTTTATGATATTATTACCATTTATTATTATCAAACCATCATGTAAACTTTTTTTAAAGTGGCAGTTGTTGGCAACCTCATGCACCTTTTCCCTCCTTGTTCGCCTTCTACTTAAATGGAAATAATATAATTCAATAACTTCCATATTTCAAGTTGCACTCTTAAAATTCGCTTCTGGCACCCTAAAGCTCAAACTTTATACCTATTACAATCAACAATGCACCGCTTTTGATAATAACAATAAAGCAGAAGTGCAAAAAGCTAATGAACTAATATAACATTCTCTCTCCGATTTTCTCTTTCTCGTCGATATATTATAAATGCTTGTGTGTGGTATTTTTTCAAATGTTTTATAGTTTATGCATTTTATTCAGTATCACAGCGGGAATCTACAAGGTATTAAATGATACATATCGTGTTTAACATGGCATATTATTATTTTTTTAGTGCCATGTCGAGTGTGATGATGAACAGTAATGCATTCAAACAACTGCAGTAGTATAGCAATAATAGTAGTAGTACAAGCTAAAAAACCACACACATTATTTCATGGTGTGAAATATTTTTATATTTTGTTTGCTAATTTCACCAGCAAATTGCTCCATTTACAAAAAAATGGGGTAATCTGAAGAAAATTGCTTGTCTCGCTAATATACTTGCAAAGGTAAAAATGCAAAAATGAAAGCCGACTTTAACCTTTCTTACTTTTAGATGGATGGATGGTTATCCTAGGTCTTTTATGTGAGCTCAAACTGTTTTGTGTATTTGTGCATGTTTTGCAAAAACTCAGATACTTTTTAGATCTAGTTTCTCTCCCTACCTTGGCATTTATTACCTTTCATGCCTGCTGTTTCCAAAAAAATCCAATCCAAACTAAACCCATCATATAAAAGTAAACTAACTACCGCAAACAGCTATTCCAAAATAAACTGCAAAAAAGAAACAATATGCATTTGCTCGCATGCACACCTATTTTATTAGTATTTTTGTACACTATATGCATACCGAATATATTATAGCTATAGGTTAAAAAAGCTATTAAAAATACGAAGTGGTACAGAGAGTTTCATTCACGGTTTTTACTTTTTTTACAGCTTCCACAAAAAACACGGTGGCAATAGGAAAAATATTTAGTGCATAGCTATGCATCACAGCATTTTCCTTTCTACGACATCATAAAATTCTCCAAAGCATGTACTTATGGTGTTCTTGTACGTGAAAATGTTATGTCATTCTCCATCACCATCATCCTCCCTCTCGTCAGTATCGTGATGATGACGGTGATGTCTTTTCCGTTTAAAATGTATCCGGCGAAAAACGTAAAATAAAAAGAAGTACTTTTTTCTCTCTCGGAGTGTTTTTTATATCTTTTTGTTTTGTACTTTTTATGCAGTTTCACATTTGCAAAAAATGGCAGGCAAGACATTTCTGGAAAAACATAAATGGAAGCGTGTTCATCAGCGGCAGTAGCGACAAACAGACATTGCATGCTTACACAGCTCATGTTATCCTATGTGCTCCCATAAAAACTCACAAGAAAAACATTTTTTCCTTTTCCCATTTTTAGAGTAAATAGTATCACACCACAACAAGACCATAAGACAAACAACGAATCGAACTGAAAGGAAGGAGGCAACGAAGTAATATAAATATATATCCAACTGACTCCGCGACACCATGAAAAAATGGCACATGAGAAGGAGGAGGGCACAAAATAAACTAAAGTTGAAGTTATGTCGTTGATGAGCAAACGGAAGAACTAGAAACTGGAAAATAATGGAAATGGGAGAAGAAGAGCATAAAAATAGGAAAGTGTAACGAGTTTTTTTCCTGCTCTAGTCTAGTAAAAATTAAAAAGAGAGTTTATCAGCATCAGCAACAACAGAAAAGAGAAGAGTTAGGTTTTTCTCTTGCAAAAACAAAAATGGAAGTCGAGCAAAACCCAACATCCATCCATATGGATTCCATATCCATTCATGCATCTATTTATCCAGCACAGAAGTTTCAGGAAATGACTAAAGTAGACGGGAAATGCTTTTGCTAGCTTTTTACTCATTATTGCTCGAAAACCATCTACATAATATTAAGTAGTATATAATACGACATTTGACATTACGACATACGGAACAAAACTAATGGATTCTCTGCAAATGGAAGAATAAAAAAGTAACTCACACTTTCCCATCAATTTATTTATCGAAATTACTTATACATGCGTATCATGAGATCATTTTGAGGTCATCATCACGTGTTCTAATTTAAATCACAAGTTTGAAGTCAGTCATAACAGCAGAAATTGTCAGTAGGAAAATCAAAATTTTTCTTTGTGTCCACCACCATGATTATCATACTCATCTTTACTTTTTATGTTTAATCTGTTGTTGGCTGATTTAAAAGCAGCGTATCTACGATTTTGTCAACTTTAATCTTAATTACACAATGTTCACCAAGTCAGACGTAATATACATAAATAATAATATGATTTTTTATCGTCTGGTGCAAGAAAATGTAGTCTGGGTCATCCATAAGTTCGACGTACATTTTGATACAAATTTTCCAGAGGTTGTAAAGAAAGTCTACATTTTTTATCGTTCAGTTCAGCAGTCAGTCAGGAATATTTTAAACAAGTAATATGATAAATGCTACTGTGTTGTGTTGACTATGTGTGAGGTGCGGTATGCAGATTATTGCAGATATGTATTATGTTTGATATTTATTATTGACTTACACTCGACTCGACAAAATGCTACTTGCGCTACTTGTATTTTGAAAAAGATTTAATATTCTTCACTTTTGCTTTTTCTCTTTGTTTACAGACAAAACATTTTAAAGATGACATGCAAGGAGATGGAGTCGTATGTCTGAAGATGAAAAAATACTTGAAAGATGCAGATTTTTTCAGACACATTATTATAATAATCTTATGCAGAATTCTTGGAAGCATAAATTAAGTGCAGCAGCCATGAGCGGTTAAAAAAAGCTTAAGCATTTTTTGTTTATGCACATGTTCTCAAGTGAAAAAATAATATAGAATTGATGTGAGAAAAACGCATTTAATCCATCCATAAAAAAGTCAGACTGAAAAATGTTATTCAGTTGTAATATATGCAAGTAGTCACAGACAGTCAGACACCTTTATTCAAAAAAGCGCAGTTTGGACTGCAGGGTTTATTGCTCGGATCTGATGATGTGGGTTTGTAAGGGTTTCGTTTGGTGCTTGGTGATGACTCAACTACAAAAAGACACGGAATCATGATATCAGCACAATTTTAAAAGTTAAATATGACTGAGACATCTAGAGACTGCTGTTAATTTACAAGTATGTAAAAATAATATTTAGTATGGAATCCGTCGGTACAACATGACAACATTGTACTTGTAAATTTCGGGAAATCATTCTAAAATCTGTATGCATGTATGTATGTGATTTATTTAAAGTGATATTGAGTACAGTCTTTACAATCTGTCAAAATTGTCGTTGTAAAAGTAAGAGCAAATATACTTTTTGTCTGGTTCCAGTAGACGCTGTAGATTGAAAGTTCAAAAAAAGTTGAGGTTGGCCGGTCGGTCGGTCGTATAATGTTTTGCTGCTGCACTGCTGACTCAGAATCTTAAACAGACCATGACCAGACCTTACATGTTCATGCCATAAGGACTGGGGTATGTTTTACTTTCACGATTAGTCTACTCTGGATTAGTACCTTATGCATTTTTGTAATCTTTTCAGACTTGACTTTTATGTAATCAGAGTAAACCAGACTATTTTTATCAGGATTAAGTTTACATTACGTTGTTTTTAAATAGGATCAAAATGTCATGTCTCAAGCAAATATTTATCGGAATAAAAATACACAAAATATCGATATTTTGTATCTACAATGTTTTACATTGATATTTAAATAAACACCAGACATGTTCTTACAGTGAACTGTATATATTTATATTGCATAGATAAGAGTGAATTCTCATGACGTGTGACGCAAAGAAAAAACCCAGACAAAATAAAAAAGGAGGTTGAGTAAAGTTAATTATTCTAATGCGCAAAAGGTTATCTTCATGCTTAATATATTCATATAAACAAATCCACGGAGCAAGCATAAAAAGCAAAGAGTAGTGATTTTCTCAAATAAACTTTCAATCATGATACTAATATTTTGCAAGTTTGTATGCAGTTAATTAGATGAAGAATAAACAATTAAATAAAGACAACTATAGCAGTACAAATTTATAGGTGGCAAGAACATTTTAACTTCATTTTTTTATTGATTAAATTTGATTTTCAGAAGGGACATAAACTCATCGAAACAATTTTATTTTATTCGCCAGCTTTACTTGTATTCATTAAGCTGTAACTTGTTTGAACAACGAACAAACAAAACTACCCATTTATGTAATATTAAGTTTATATTTTGGTTACTACTCGATGTATTTTGGAAATGGGAGTGTGGTATTTTAAAAATTTAACTTGTAGTTTGTTTTTCATTCCATTTATCCCTCAAATTTTTAATATCTTTTCCGTCCAGATCTTCTTCATCTTCGATAAACAGCATTTTTCCCATTTTTGGGGAATGTCCATCTTGGGCCGTTGGCGCTGCTATTTCCCCTTGGGTCGTTGGCGTTGCTATTTCCCCTTGGGCCGTTGGCGCTGCTATTTCCCCTTGGGTCGTTGGCGTTGCTATTTCCCCTTGGGCCGTTGGCGTTGTTATTTCCCCTTGGGCCGTTTGCGCTGCTATTTCCCCTTGGGCCGTTGGCACTGCTATTTCCTCTTGGGCCGTTGGCGCTGCTATTTCCCCTTGGGCCGTTGGCACTGCTATTTCCTCTTGGGCTGTTGGCGCTGCTATTTCCCCTTGGGCCGTTGGCGCCGCTACTTCCCC
>JAQFYG010004869.1:0-10532 GCA_034694325.1 Entomobrya corticalis
ATGTGTCTTAATCAAAACTGAAGATGTACTTTATGCAGTACAAGTGGAATGCATTTACATACATTTGTTGAAGGAACTTGAGAAGTTGCAATACTGATGACAGAACGTTCAATAAAAGTGTCATGTTCGCTTTTCAACGACATGGTTAGTTCAGGTAAAATTGTGCAACAACATGACATTCACACCAGTATTTCTCCAATCACAATTGTTAACGTCACCTGAATATGTTTTTCATGAGATTCTCCGATTATGCATAGCAAAAGAGACCACAGGCAAGCAAGTCAGATTTATTTTCTACAAGAATATAACAGGGTAAATATACTAATACGAGTTGAAATTATTAAAAGAGAGGACATTCGTAACATCATGTAAAGGTAATGTGAGACTCGCAATTAGAATCATTGACAACCATTTAGCGTTGGTTTAGGATCCCCTTTGCTTTAAGAAGACTTTATGATCCTCCTAGAGGGCAAAAATAAAATCTAAAAAATAACACGGGTGGTCATATCACGAGAAGAACGCTTACAATCAAGAAGATTATAATAGTATCGTGCTTAGCTTAAGTATTTATTGATACTGCTATTGCCAGTACAGATATTATTGTGATGATGATTTTGTTATTACAACCATAATGGCGTATAGGTCAGCCTTTCATAATCATATATGAAGCACACAAACTGTTCTTTGTATTAACTTATCCACACCATGCATAATTACGTTTTCCAAAGATGTTTTCATCTAACACCGAAGAAAACAATTTTAGATTTACTGCAAAATTCTTGGCTTTATGTTTACCTACTCACAGTATAATCGTGTACTATTATTACAACTCAATGATTTTAAATTAAGAAGTTAAAAAATGAACTAACGGACGTGCACACTCTATCATCTCTGTAAGAAAAAAGGATATTTGGCAATAAAACATTGTATGAAGACCATGAAATTGATCCTCACGACTTTGAAATTGGGCTTGGTCGCAATTATAATATACCGTGTCATCCTATTCCATGATCCCATATGCCACACACACAGATCTCACACTTATCACGCATTTACCTGGTTTAACTTAACCTACTCGAAACAAAAATATGAAATCTGTACTGTACTGCAAGAAACAAGTAAAAATCACTTGCGGAATATGGAGGCTTTAGACCATACGCTGTTACACTAGCTATCAATGTCATGTTATAACATAGCAGAGGTATCTTCGATGAACAACACATAAACAAAAACAAAAAATGTATGAAGGGTACCTATATGACTAGCTGATTTATTACTTTTGTAAAGATAATTCTTGAAACGCGCAGAAAAAATGTATGATAATGGGCATAAATACGCTGTATCTTGTTACACTGAAAGTACTCTCATGGTGTGAAGATGTTTGTCTTTGAGTGTTTTATTGTATTTTATACCAGACGTTATGTCTTATTGATATGTATAAAAATGTTTCTCCGAATCATACATCACACTTTCCGTAATTTAATCTCAAGCATCAAACATTCGTATTTTTTATTTTTCTCCTTCAGCTTTAAAAAGGATATGGATGGATCGAATAGCATATATTATAAATGTTCCGAAGTGTAAAATTAAGATCTTGTAGAATTTGTGATGATGTAGAAGTAAATATACTGGCGCAAGCAATTTTCATTAGGAAATCGTAGAAAGCATTTCATTTTCAAGAAGAAACAAGATTATTTAGCGCTTGACAAAAACTATTTTTTGATTTTTAGTAAGCATTTGTTATCTTTAAATAAAGGGGTATTGTGAACACTACGAACAGCAGAGTATAGTGCACTGCAGTGCTGATCAGTGGTGGTTCCAATACAATTGAAACAGTATTTGTTCGGGAAAAGTGCCTATTTGCTATACTTCGAGTTTGTAATGAATCAATGTTGAATATCTGCGAAGCTTGGTTTATAGTGACAATGAATATGAGTGATGATGTTAATACATAATGGGAAGGATGACGATCAAAAATCGCGTTGGTAATTACGTTCGAAATCTTTCTCACATAGACGTATAATCTTCATCCGTTTGTACAAATAACATATTATTCTAATCTAGAAAAAGTGTGGGATGACGACGACGATGTTGAGCATTGCATATCAGGCCTGGCTATGAGACAATTCCATTCTTTCTAAATTTGAATGTGCATCTGACAATAGTTATTACGATTGTTATTCCATCTTCTATTGTGCTCCATCCATTGTGTGCTAATTTGCCTGTTTCCATAAAGAAACAAAGAAATAAAAAAAGTATAATGTACAAACTGAAAGTTGTGTATGTACATAGTAATCAGTATCACTGTCTGTCAGCTAACCTGACAAAAAAGTAAGTCTATGTCTCTCATCAACAACACATCTTGACTCTTTATATCTTGATCTCACCATTATTGCCAAATACGATGAAGTGCATTTTACACTGAATTCAATTTAACTTCGCGTGGGGTTATAAATTTATTTCGTTGCGATCGCTTTTAAATAAGCTTTTCCTTAGCAGGACAAATTAATAGGAATGACTAATGGTCGAAAATTGACTTAGCCATAGCCATTTACATTGCTAAATACTCATAGCAACGCTTAATATCACAATCTGATTTGATAGAATGTACATTTAAGAAATGCATAAAGAAAATGTTATATTTATTTTACAAGAGACAAACAAAAACAGGAACTTCCATTCCGACAGCATAAATACATTTAACTAAAGTTTGTATTAAATAAGTACACGCATGTTGCTAATTGTAACTTTTTCATGTAAATGAAAAATGTGCATTTACATAACGTGCCAAAAACTTTCACTTTTTCTCTTTTAGAATTATACTCCTGCTTCAGTTCCATTGGACTTTATGATACCTGAGAAGTTTCATTATTACAGCACATCCATGCAAAGGAGTTAATATGATTATCATTACACCACGTTAGTTAAAATGGTCATATCTGTGCCCTGACTCCTGACAAGATGATTTTAAAAACCAAGACAGTTTGTAGTGTTTGCAAGCAGCTTAGATCTGGGCGCGACTCACTTGAAAATGACAGTAAATGATGCACATCACATCACTCGTACTTGCATAAAAAATACGGGAAATGATGCAATATACAAATGATCAGGGCACGCAGACCATATATACTATCCTACCATGTTTGTTCTAGCTGGATTACCATTAAGATTTGTCCAGCACATGTTGACTTCAGTTTTTAATACAGTTGTAATCCTGATGGTAGTAATCATAAACTATTTTACGTGTTTAACTTGTATTAACATCCATCTAAGCAACTTAGTAAATTATAAAACATAAAGAATCAGTTTGTATTAGCGATCTTGGGCGTTTGGAATGATTTTTTGGCTGATGCAAAAGATTGTTGACAAGAAAACTGAAAAATCAATATTAAAAAATAAATTTCTAAATTTTTTACCCGAATTATCTATGTTGATGAAGATGAAGGCATTTTAAAGTTTTGATTTCCAGCCAAAAAAATCTAAACACATTTATAGCTCAATTCTTGCATATAAAGTGAGATGCTGAAAAAGTTTCAAATCAACACATACAAAATTAATCTAAATATTGTGTGTTGTTGTAGCATATAATTGAAATACCTTTGAATAACTTGCTTATGTATGAATCAATCTACATTATATACACTGCCATAATTTATTACTTGCTGTTCTACCTTTCCATCGTTGAACAAAAGCAATCATACAATGGACAAATTCAGTTGCACAAAAGAATCAAAGACCACCACAGAGTGAGCATTACAACTTGTCAATTCACAATCTTTTTTAAAGTGATCGGCCACCCTGAAAGAAAACCTGGGAAAAGGGTTATGACAATCACTCCAAAAACGTTGTCGCCTAATTAGCTAATGGTTCCATCATACATGCTCATCGTTTCGTCTTGATTTTTCATCGAGTTCCCATGCATTTATTTGGTCAGTTGAGCTTGTGAGCTACAAACTCTTTGCATCAATTGTATTAATTTATCCAACCATTGTAATATTATGCTATAAAAATACAATCTTCACCTCTGGACGCATGATGGCGATGATGGTGATTGTTTGTATTTGCTTAGATTGGAATGAGGAGTTGGCGTGCATAATGACTGCACAATGTTGGGTGGCATATGACTTGCTCTACTAACATGATGATGATTATTGTGCAGAGAGTGAATTAAATTAGCCCGAAAACGGCTTCAAAACTGTTTGAAGCGTCGTTTCAAGTACCGCACCGCCACCACTACTACTTTTGCTCTCGTTCTATCCCTGTGAAAACTATATAAAAACAAGCAGAATGTGTGTGGTGAGTGGTGTGATTTGAAACATATAAAACACACACATAGAATCACATGGAAAGTGGCAGACACCAACGCAGAAATGATTCCACCGTCGTAATAATAACAGCCATATAGCACCATGTTTGGGGGAAGTGTGGGAAAGAAGGTGGGGACGCGTATGATGAAGGTGGCTACAGGTTCGTAACCTTCGACCTTGTCGGTACTTTCCTTTCTTTTGTATTCCTCAGCCACTGAGTTTACTTCAGAATGTACATTAAAAGAAGAAGCCGCTTACAACCATAATCTATGATATTTACACGCTCATTATTTATTTATTTTCTTTGCGTTAGGTATATAGTTTTTGGAGAGTTTTCAGTGGTTTTGTCTTATCTTGCTTAATGTGTGGCTTTATAATGCACCTACTGCTTGGCTGTAGATACAGAAAATGTATGAGATGGAGTTTTATTTTTATTTACTCGCCGTAGACAATGCACTAGGTTGGTGTAATTCTGTAAAGAGATGCATTGTAAGTACGAAATTTCACCAAACAGTTCAAGAAGCCAGCCTTAATTATCTTGGAATTAAAGGATTAGGTTCCATCTTAGGATATTACAGGCATGCATTTTTTCTACAAACAATAAAGCCCCAGATACTAGACATGAATTAACTTTCTATTATAAAACCTTTTTTAATTAGAAAAATGTTCTTCTTGCACAGTTCTCATTACTCATCATAGATTCCAGTGTAAGAGCTTATACAATTTAAGACAAAAGTCAAAAGTAGTTTTTATTTGCTCCGACAAAAGCCATCAAATTACCGCAAAACTTCTTGAGGGCTTTTTGTACGGAAGGCACCATTCTCATAATCTCAAAGGTGAAGCCGCACAAGCTTGTATGGTGAGCAGGAGGGCATGAACGAATATGATTATGTAACTCTTACATGTACAAATTGTAAATGCGTAAAATCTTTTAAGGAAAAATTAAGCATATTTATTGCGTATAATGAGTGCTCATCATAAAACGGTGATTTTTTTCCTCATGACAGATTCTACATTTTTTTAAAAATATGGTTCCATTCGACTTTGACAGAATAAAATTGCACATTTTTATGATGAAGATGAAGTCAGTAGTGGTGTATAGGTGTATGGCGAGCTCATGAAAGTCTCATGAGAAAATTTAATACTTTTCAGAATCGTATATTTTCTATGTAAATCTTTTTGGCTAAAAACAATTATTTTATTATGCACATCACAATAATAAATTTACTCTCTGAATTTATTTATTTTTCAATTCAAATTCAGTAAAATGTAAGACGGCTCTGTTTTTTACATTTTTACAAACAAATCAGCAAGGCAGGAACACGACAAATGTATAATAACAATTAACTTTTACATCTTATAAGAAATGTACGCTTTGGCTGCTATACAATAGCGGATTATTCTACTACTGCTGCTGCTCTTTCAACTGTTGTTGCCATTGTTGATTTTTAATTCATACCATGATAAATAATTTAGGGGTAAGTAATACCTATGTTTGGGCACATGGAGACCGCTTTCCTTTTCCAACTGTGGTCAACAAGTTATGAATGATAATAAGGAGACGACTGACTAATTAAAGAAGCCTTTGTTCCTCATTCCCAAATGATTATAATGCTAATGATGACTGCGCGCGATTGTTGCTTCCACGAATGTAAAGATTCAGCATGCCTGCATAATCCTCATCGTACAATTTGATCTTGATGGTGACGATGATGATGAAAAATGTGGGCTGAACCTGGTATTCTGATGGCCGAAGCTTTGAATGGAATAAGTACTCTCTTGCAGAGAGTGATGAAAGAATAGGCAAACCGTCGGATGATAAAGGTGAGGTAAAAATAGTAAATTAGTCTACAGCAGAAAGAATATTCATTGATTAATTTTAGACAATGATAGGAAGTAAGGGGTAGAGAGTACCCACACAAAGAGCACACATTGTTTTAAGAACAGAGGTAGAAAGCTACCAAAAGACAATTACAATTTTGACTGATTGCATCACAACTTTAATATCATTCATTCATAGAGAGAGAGAAAAAAAATTTATTATAATTGCTACAAAACTTACAGAATTAAAGCTGCAGTTTTGTATACACTTTATATGTCTTTTATTTTAAAACTAAAATTGCACATCAAAAACGGGGAAACATTTTCTTACTATCTTTTCTTCATATATTTTCCCAGAGAATTTACAATTACGCTGTTTTCATAAATTAAGCACGCCCTCTATTATCCACCACAGACTAAAGGCTCTTTTTATTAACTGTGTAGCAATATGCCAAGCTAAACCTTGTAGTTGACAGCATTGGTTATGGTGATACACTTGAGTTTAACAACAGTGTGTAGTGTACGAGAAAGGAAACACTATGAAATTCAAAGAGGAATTTAGTATCTCTCATCATAAACCAAGTCATTTGACTTTCTTTGAAGACGACTGTATTGTTCTCTTGTGCCCAGTAGTAGACCAGTGGTCGTGGTGAATTCTAGAGTTGTGCCAGCCAGGGTTGAGAATGAAGCAGACATCCCATTCATGCCCCCTTTTTTGGACATAATTTACACGATTGGGACGCCTCATTTGGCCTTATTTGGATGGATTGAATTATCTCTTCCTCAGGGAAGTTTTGCTCATTCAAAAAATTGTGATCTTCTCAAAAGATACTTTTCGTTGCTGAGTGACATCATTTGATTGAATCAGACAAAAAGAAGCTACCAAACTATTAGCAAGAATGTATCCTGAAAAGCCTAAGTAAATCTCCCCCAATGCCCAGAGATTCCCTTTAAAACTAAAATACTAAAAAGTACAAAGTTGCCACATAATGTATATCTAGTTAAATTTTAAAAAGTGTTTACAGCACAGGTATTTAAAATGAATTAACGTGCAAAGATGAAAATCAGAAATATATAAACTTAAATTTATGTAACAAAAAAGTTGCATGAAACACAAGTTGTTTGAATCTCATATGAATCCTAGTATGTCAGAACTGCGTGGAGGGTTTTATCGACGACGATGTCGACGAATAGATAATATCACCGTAATATAAAACATATCGAAGCTACATTAATCAATTTATGGCCAGTCATTCACTGGTTGTGCAGTAGTTGTAAGTTTGATGTGTTGCTGCTTTAATGATAATAATAATATTTTGGAATATGCTGCAATAGATAAACTGCGCATATAGGAAAATGCTGACAGCATTAGTGTGTGGGCGGTGAGAGGTTGACTTGACATGACATGACTTTTCTTTCTTAATTTTTTTCAAATGCTTATCGCAACAGTCAGTCAGTCATTCAGAACAGAAATTCTTTGTACAACTTTTTAGTCGTCGGTAGACAATAATGTGTCCCATAGTCCTCGTCAACCTCGCCGAGATTGTATTTATGCAGAAGTTGTACGTAGTCTTCCGATACTTTACATTCGTGAGGAGAGGATGAGCTCACACTACAACATACAGCCGTCGTTTGTCTAACTGATAAGAAGCGAAAGTCGCAGTCGCCCATGGGCTTCAATGGCCATGCAAATTGGCAAGTCATTATCTTTATCGATAAATCATCTTTTAAGGGGCTGACTGACGAAAACGGTATGTAAATGCCACAGACTTATGCGCACATATTGAGGGAAACTGTAACATGATGTATAATAATGCGCACCTAACACTGAATAAACATATATGTTATCAATTGCCCCTGGAAAATAACATCTTTAAACTATAACTTTTCAGCATAAATATTGCACTATAGTGCATACTATATTTTTACTCAATTCTTATCTGTATCAATAATACAATCTGTTTGTTTGAAATCAAAAGGGTTTTATTTCATTTTACCTACACAATTTGACCTGTCACAACATGTCAATCGTACAAGGACAAACTGACAAATTCGCTGCAGTAAGCTTGAACTTTCTTAAGTACCTAGAGATCTTATAAATTATGAGCGAAGTTGGAGCAAAGTTTCGCTAGTGGCTTCTGACTCCCACTACATTCATTTTAGCATGTGTTTCCAGGAAGCTGTCAAGCTAAATAATACGAGTTTTCTATCCCAAGGCGAAGTACGGAAGATGCGTCATTTTGTCTAGATTTTGAGCTAGTAGCCAAACCCGATGAATAACTATTGATACCCAGTGATCAAGAAAACCAATCGACTGTTAATCACACTTCAAGGTTTTCTAAAAAAATCAACCACTAATAACTTATTTGACTCCCTCCGTTTGAAGTGGCTATAAACCCCAATTTGAACAAAAAAATCTAGTTATTCGATATTAAGCTTTCATGAAATGTGATAGCGAACATGCCTAATACACATAAATTATCATTTTACTTTCAATAAAAGTTGCATCCATTCTATCATAACCATTTACCTTGAACTCTCTTGAAATGCTAATACACATGCATTTCTGAGACAGCAAATGAGGAAAATTTGACATAGAAGACGAAAAAGGACATGCAACTGATTGTCTGAAATGTAATAAAAGTGTTGGATAATCATCATCCTGCTACGTGGAAAGTCTATCGCTATATTTTACCACGACTTATGGACTTTTGTTTGCTATTATGATTATGTTGTTGTTATCGAATTGATGAGAAGTAAAAAAGTGTCTTCCACAAGCAAATTCCGAGATTCCCAAATTTGGCAAAACTTCTGCTCAAACTGCTCATGAATCGAAGTTTGACACAAGTTAAGTAACTACATTATGGAAATGCAAAATAAAAGAAGATGTGCCACAACACGATGATGACTGTCAATCTGGTGAATTTACTGTGTCATTTCACACAAGTTTACAGACTGGTTAAAAGATAGATAGTGATAGGAAGCACATAAAGTCCAATAACAAAATCGTCTCAGCCAAAAAAGAGAAAAAATATGTTAAAATAAAATGTTTAGGTAGGTTCAGCAGGAGCTGCAAAGCACACAAGTTTGATTTTTTACTACTACACAGTGTAATGTAGTGTCTGATAAGTACTACGCAACTTTTAGAGATAGTTGGTGTAAGTGTTGCTATAAAACGCTCTAGCTAGTTGTACGTGAGGACAATGTAGGTACATATTTCTGCTTGTAACTGTCATGAAATAACAATGTAAATCTTTCCGGATGCCTACTTGTTGTGATACCCATAAACACATTTTCAAATCGTTTTTGTATAAATATCACGAGAGAAAATCGTATTGCTACTTACAAAGCAAGGAAAGCATTTTGAAAGTTTCTTTTGAAACCGTTGAAAAAAGTGTGTATTTGTCTATCCACAAATGATGCTTTCCTTCGTGTTCTTAAGAATTGTTCGAAGAGTTTGAATTCGTTTTACTTTCATACATTTCCATGGATAAACCTACTTATTTATCAGACCTGATGGTGCATTTTGAATGAGTTCACTCACTCAGAAGAAGGTATTAAATGCCAGGACTGCTGAAATAAATGGTCAAGCTTCTCTTTTCATTTTGTTGTGGGTTACCAAACCAATGATAAAACATGAAGAAAAAAAAGGCAATATGTGCTCTAACTTACAGATATCTCCATTGTCAGAGAGTTTTTCCATACCGAAACAAGGAACGCCATAGAAAGATAAATGTTATTATTACAATGGGTGACCAACCACAAAATGAAGTTTAAGTGTGGTATTACTATCCCATTCAAAAATCCTGTTGGCCTTCTAAGGAACGCATTTTTATCTTTTGTTCACTTTACCAAATAGTTATAACCATGTCTAGTCGATTGACAGCTCATTGCATTTTTCTCTATTTACTACTTGTTGACTTGTTCGAAATACTGGAGACGTGGCTGTGAAACGATTTCAGTCAACTTACCATTTTAACTATCTCTCCACGTTCTTCCCTCGAATTCTCATTGACTTTAGATTTCGTCTGTCAGCTCCATAGCTCATCCATACGCGTAGTTTGATAAAAAAAAAAGTGAGCGTACACAATGAAACGTGCTCATGTGTGGGTGGCAGTGATTGCAGTGCATGTAATCATGAAGCTAAAGCATCTTTTACGCGTTTATTTGGGCAAAGGGTAAACATTGTATGCGCATTTAACAGCACCATAATATCTATGTGTATTTCCTTGTCAGACAGAATATTCTGACAGCATTTCGCTCTCTTTTTTTGAACGCGCTGATTGAAGATTTTAGTGTGTTGTAATAGAATTTACTTATCTCCAAGTCCTAGCAATCATACTTAAATACTTGTATGTTGTAGTTATCATACATATGTTAAGATTTTGGAACAGCAATTTTATT
>JAQFYG010004870.1:0-10530 GCA_034694325.1 Entomobrya corticalis
ACGGACAGACGGACAGACAGACATTTTCGCTCCCACCATGTATTATTATAAAGTACCAGTACCTGGCACTTAATAAGCAATATTGTTTTCTCAGCTTATTTTCCTATTACCGGTGCTTTTTACTGAGAGAACTGAGAACGAGTACAAACTATATTTCATAATTTCTTAAAATATAACTTAATTTTTACCGCTTAAGTTTAATAACATGCAATAGTTTAATTATTAGATATTTGATAAACTGACAATATGAAAATGTAAATTAACTTTTGATACATCAATCCAAATCCAATCCGACATCTGGATCATCATTCACCTCAGTCTTCATCACTGTTTCAACCCAGTCACTACCACCACCACCTCCAATGCTCCGCTTAGAATCCTCCTCCTCGACCTCATCCATGTCATCTCGAACGCCATTTTCTTCTTCTTCTTCTCCTTCCACCTCCAAATCTTGACCTTGTTCCTCCTGTCCATTATCATCTCCCTCCTCCATCTCCTCAGCATTCTCAACGCCAACTTCAGCACTCCCACCACCCTCTTCATTATCTTCTTCATTAATCGGCGGATGCACAAACTTTTTATGCCTGCTGAAACCCCCCGAATCTGTAAAAACTTTTTCGCAAGTTTGACACTTGTAAATAACCATTCTGGGCTTTAATTGCGGTCCAAATTTGCAAACTTGTCTTTGATGTCTTTGCAAACTATTCACATAAGAAAATGACGCCCCACACTTATCACATACTTCTTTTTTTACAGCAGCAAAAGAACATGGAGGCAATTTAATATCTCTCAGCTCATCAACAGTAATATTTTTCTGTAATTGAACCAAATTCTTTGCCATTTCGTCCAAGTGCTTCCCAAATAAATGGAATCTTAGAAAACAGTGACTTCTGTATGTATTTGGACAATGGGGACAGTAACAAATCGGAACTCCTTTGGCGTCAATCCCTGTCCGACTGGAAACTAAAGCCGCTTTGAAGACATGGTTACAGTAAATTAAGAAGTCTTCATTGTTAACATTTGGTGCTTTATGGGGATACAAGAAGATGTCGACATGCTGCTTAATTTTGTGTTTTTTAACTCCATCTGCGGATATGACAAGTGGAGGGTCACAAATGGTACAGGTGTGCTTGGTCTTGAGTTTGGTTAGTTTTCTTTCAGCACGATCTCGCATTCCAACTTGGAGTCTTGGTACAGCGGTCTTGTATCGAGGTGGGATGTGAACTTGAAGGGGCTCATTTTTGTGCTTTTGTTCGTGGTGTTTGAGTCCGATTCGGTGGGTGAAGGTCATCTGGCATTTAGTACATTTGAATCGTTTTGTTGATGAAGAAGATGGGGAGGATGATGGTCCAGATTTGGAGGGGGATGGAATTGGAGGATGATAGTAGTCCGTAATTAGTACTTTTGGTTGTACTGACTTCATCCTGATGTCACCTGAAATGTAAATTAAAATATATATTATATTAAATATTTTTAACTATTTAAAAATGTTAACGTTTTTTTAATTTAGCAATAGCAAATTTATTAAAATCTTACACTTTTTCTTTATTTCTTTCCTCAAAGCTTCAGCAAGAATCACATGGATTTCATCAACAGATCCAAAAGTTTTACGAAACTTTTTAATCCGAGGTATGTCCATTTCCGAATCCTTCAGTGTCCCAAATACTGACTGGACACATTGGTCAATCTTCATCTGAAGTAGAGCCAACTCTGTACACATCTCCGAAAAATTGGAAATGAGCGACCTACATTCCTCACAAAGCTTCACAGAAAAACTTGTCGTCTTCTCCAATACTTTTTCAGCATCTTTTAACGATCCTTTTTCTAACCTGGTTGGTAAAAAATCCTTGAAATTAAACCGTAAGTAACGGCAAATTGAATGGAGTGAAAAATTCTCTTCATTTTCATCAGATGACTCCTCCTCCTCCTGCCTTCCAATCGCACTTTCAAGGATATCATCGTCAGTATTGGATTTAACGGTTAACTTCTTAATCTGCTTCAAACAGAGGAAACAAGTTGATTGTGTATTTAAATCAAATGTATTTTTCTCAGTATAACTGTCAATTTCAAAATCTTCTTCTTCTTCAACTTCCATTTCCATTTGATCGCTTTCACTATCATCATGATCTACTTTCATTGCTTAATCTTTATTGTGTTTAAATTGAACTGTTAAAAACCAACAAAAAATTAGCCTAACAGCTTCCAGCTTTTAACCAGTGAATTCCCTTATTAAATTGTCTGGTATTTTATATAAATATTAATTAAACTTTAACAAAAAAAGGTTTGCGATCAGTGATCGGGAAATCAAGACTCAAGAAGGAAAGCACCGCAACAGCAACAAAAGCAGCAGCAACTTCATAAAAATATAGAGCTCTACTCTACTGACAGCTGATGAAAAATGAAAACAAAGTGGCTAGGCTTCGTTCAAAAGCTTCACTATCCATTGTCCAAAATGATCAAATTGGATATTTAATTGGGATTGTGTTATATGAGTGGGACTTCATAAAATGACTGGAGTCCTTTTACCATCTACAAATTAATAAATGATTAAAACATATTCTTTACTCGAATCGAAAATTATGAATTATAAGCAAAAGTAATTGAATCGGAAAATTTATAAATCATGTCTGCACATTAGGCAGGAAAAAAACGCAAACTTATAATTAGTAACATAAACTTAGATCTAGCACGGCGTACATTTAATTGTTTATAGATTATTAGCTACACGTATGACGTATTTTATAACCGGTTTGCATCATTTACCATTAATCGTTTAAACTGTTACAAAAAGTGAAATAAGGTACATACTGATTGACAATATATTCTTCAATTAAATTCTTATTATAATTACACTCATATATTATATCGCATTATTACGTATCACTATTCTTTAGAACAATCCCGCTCGTTATATAAGATATTATAGTTTTAATGGTAATTAAGAAGGGAGACCATACTCTCATAATTTGTAACATTTCTCTTAAAAAATTCAAACAATTCCACCTCAGCATTCTTTAAGGACATTTTCCTTGCCAATTGAAGCAACTCGCCTACAGTATCTCTTTTGCACGCACTCCCAAGAACCTCATCGAAGAACTCCAACAAATCATGAAACTGATACTTCCCTGCAGCGTATACGAGCTCCAAAATGACGTCATCATTGGACCAATCCTTATTCAATGTGCCAGTGTGCATGAATTCAAGAAGAATGGAAATGGATTTTGAATGAAGATCGTTGATCTGAATTACTCCGGTTCTCGCCTCCTTCATGTCCGTTTTGAGCATCGTCTGGAACACAGGGCTTCGGGCTGTAACATTTCAAAATATTTGAGATGTTAATATTATTTTCTGAAGTCATCTAAGTCGTTGAGATTTTCAGATATGTATTTTTTGGCTTACCTTAACAGGATGCATTTATTCGTAATAAACTCCTTTTTATCCTTGGAAATTATCTTGATAGCATCACCGTTCAAGTCAACCCCACCAACAGATTGACAATCATTAAGATATTTCAGATCCATTTGCAGTTTTTCGATGAATTTTTGTTTGAATTGTTGTTCGATTCCTTGGACATCCTTCAAAATCTTTGGAATAACAGTAGCTACAGCCTGTAGGGCAGGTTGTAGGGAGTACAATTTCATCTCGATTTCCAAAAATAAGCATCCATCGGTCAAGGGAAGATCTTTTAATTTGGCGTCCTTTCGAATGATGCTTCGCCATCCCCATTTGGGAGTTAAGGACCATCTGGACGGTGTATAATCCCTCATACTTGCTACAAAATTTTAAAAGAAATCAGGTATAATATTCTGATTTCTGATGATAATGGTAGAGTTCAGTATTTAAAATTGTTTTTTTTTTTGGAATATTGAATACTTACTTGTATTTTTATAAAAGTGATCTCTGATTTTTTTCTTAGAGTCGATGTTGTTGTTGTAGTCTTCACGGCTCTGGTTGCCATTTTTAATGGTCAGCGTGTAAGACATGTTGCAAGGAACATGATGTTTGTCCAATCCGGCAAAAAGTCCAATCCACTTTTTATCCTGTTCACCCTCCTTTTTGACCGTGGTTTCCTTTAAGTATATACACCAATGTGTTTTCATTCCAATCGTAGTTCCAGCAGTAAGGTTGACCTTCTGTGAGTTAAAAAATACTGTAGACTTTCTGATCATGTCAAAGTTTTTGATTCCCCATGAGAACGCCAACCTTTCCACGCCCACCTATAAAAACATTGTAAATATTTCAACTTTTAGAAATCGTTGGAGCAATTACAAAATTACAAGTTAAATTTAAAGAATATATGCTCGCTTGCTCCAGTGCAGACATCCAAATTTTTGAATTCCATATTTCCAGTTTAAAATATGGGAAGAAAATGTTTAAAAAACTAATGAATTCAAAGAAAATTTGGGTTAATTTATTGGAAATTACTAAACACACTATAATAAGCACTTTGTTGACTGCTAAATGAACGTGACTCAAACGAAAATTATTTTTAACTTTTCATCAGTTTTTGTGGTTGAGTACGTACGTATGGGGCATTGTAAGACTTCGGTATATGAAAATAGTTATGATATTATGATAACCAGATTCGAAAAATAAACTTTTAGTTTACTCGACAGTCGAAATAATGAATTGCTTAAAAGCTGAATAAATCTATTTTTCGATAATGCTAAACGTCAAGGTTCTTACATCTTATGAAATTGATATGAATGGATAAATTCCGGGTGGTAAAAAATGATTTTTTATTCACTTTTAGTTTGGTTTTGAAAAATTGAATAATTAAGTTTTTATTTTATACAAAACTGCGTCGATTAGCCGCGTACTTTTATAAAATATTTTCATTTGAACATTTACTGTATAATGGCGTACCTAACAAAATAAAATCAAACTAAAACTGCAACGGATCATACTCAGGAACTTCATTGTTCGCACCAACATTATAACTCTCAGTTTTCAAGAAATGATGATTATGGTCAATGTCCACTTGAATATTTGGGGGTTCCGCAACAACAAATCCTTCAATTTTTTCCTCAGATTCAGCTTCGCCTTCCATCTTCTGCGATTGATAATTAAAGTCATCATCAGGATGGTATTCTTCTTCCATCTCCAATGATACTTCCGGTGACCAAGGCACCTCCTCCTCTTCTACAACAACATGATGATTATTTTGTTCCACTTCCACTTGAGATTGTCTATTTACAAAGGAAGGAGGAGGTTGAGGATGTTTGAATCTCCGATGTTTACTAAAGTTACCCGGATCGTTAAAAAACTTCCCACAAACTTTACATTCATATGGGCGTTGAAGTTTCTGACCTTTCGGGCGCCCCACCGCCCGCTTCCGCGGAGGGCGCGGACCTAACTTGCAAGCACGTAACTTGTGCAATTTTAAATTTTGATCGCTGGCAAAAGACATTCCACATCCATTACACTTTGGCCTTTGACTCGGATGAAAAAATGAGAAATGTGGCAATTTAATAGCTTGTATTTCATCGACACTGGTGCTCTTCTGAAGTTCCGTAAGCTTCCGGCCAATAGTTTCAAAGTGTTCCATATAGAGATGGAATTGGAGGTAGCCGTGATAGGTGTATTTTGATTGGCAATGTGGGCACTGAACTGAGGGAGGTCCTTTGTCATTCTTTATCCTTTTGGTAGAAAGAACCTCAACTTTTAAAACATACTTGCAGTAAATTGTGAAATCGTCAATGGAAATATTTGGAAGTTGGTAGGAGGCGAATAGGAGGTCTACGTGATGCCGGATTTTGTGCATCCTTTCTCCGCCCTCGGAGACTTGACGTGGTGGATGGCATATTGTACAGGTGTATCGCTTGCTTTTGTCTGTTAATCTTCCAGCTCTTGGAACAGCTTTTCGGATGGATGAGGAGTTGTTTTGTTTTGATATTTGGCGTGATAAGCTGTTGCGATAAGCAAATGATGAGGAAGAAGGGGATTGGTCAGTCTGAGGTGTTGGTGGCGTTGGCGTCGTCACTGGTGGTTTATATTCGGTTGTTGTTGTGGATTCTGGAAATTGAATGTCTTGTTGGTAAATAATACTTGGTGATTGCGTTGGCGTCAGACGGTTATTTGGACTTAGGAGGCTGATTTGAAATTGATTGGAGGTCATCACTGGAAATGTTGGAGTTCCATGGTCCTGATTCCCGGAAAGAACCACTTTTGGGAGTACGGAGTTGAGTCTATTGTCACCTGTGAAATTTCAATTGTAACCTTGATTAAACTACAAACTTTAAATTAAAAATATATATTAAAATAGTTATTGCGACATCTTACACTTTTTCTTCACTTCTTTCCTTAAAATATCCGCAACATTAAAATGAATATCCTCCAACGGTCCCACCAGTAACTGTCGAAACTTCTTGACTCGAAGAATATCCATTTCTGAATCCTCCAACTCATCCAGAAACGACTGAAGACAGTGGTCCACCTTCATCTGAAGCAGTTCCAGTTCTATACACAAACCCGACAGTTTTGAAGTAATTGATGCACATCCCTCACAAAGCGTTACAGAGCAATTTGAAATCTTCTCCAGTAAATCCTCACTATCCGTTATTGATCCTTTCTGCACACCTTTTGAAATTGTATTCTTGACATTTAACTTCAAGTAACGGCAAATACTACGCAAAGAAAGCCTTTCAAGTTGTGCTTGTGATGATGATTCTTCCTCCTCATATTTCACAAAACTTTGATTATTTAAACACAAGAAACAAACTGTCTTTGTATTTAAAACAAATGCATTTTGATTTTTATTACTGCTAACTTTACATTCTTCATTATGATGTTCGTCAACTTCAATTTCAATTATATCCTCCATTATCGCATAGTCGATTCGCAGGTTTTACAATTTAATTTACGATCAAACTTAAAATAAATTGGTCAACACTTTATTGTGCCGCAATTTACTAGTTTATTGGCCAGAATCAATCTGTTTTGGTAATCTTTTGTATATTGCCTGAGTATGGAGGATGAGATAACAACTACTCGTATTTAATTGCTTTATTTTATTTTAATTAAAGATTTTATTGCAGAAAACAACACAAGTATCATCATGAGCACAATGAGAGCTGACAGCTGACAAAAAGAAAAATTATGCGGCTTTGCTTCCTTCTGTGCTGAGGTCCAAGCTGTGAAATGATTTGGTCGCGTTCGCGTTGTCGCGTAGTTTATTTCGCGTAAAAATCATTTTTGTGCAAAAATATTGTATGAAGATCAACAGCAGACGTGTTCATTCATACCTCTAAAGCTATGAAAATCTTCTTTAGTTAAAATAGTAATGATAGTAACAATCGTTATTCGAAAGACTTTGAAAGATTCGCGAATTAATCAATTATTAAAACTATTATCAAAAACCAATACTGAAATTCCACTAAAACTAACAAGGCTCAATTACAGTTAGGGATAATTGAAATGCACTAATGTTTAGTGTACTCAGCTTCTTAAATCTTAACTATCTTTAGCTTTATTATTATCAATTTAAAGATAAGGACACATACAAAACAAATTACGAAAATATTTTTGTTGATGTGGTCATCAGTCATTAGATAAACATGAAACATTTTAGAATATGACCAAATTTCTTAATTTGTACCAACTTTAGCTTACTCCAGTGCCAACGCATTAAAAGATAACCGACATGTTTTAGTGCTGAATAAACACTGGTGACATTAGCAATATTTTTATCTTCCCCCGATTTTTGCTATCAAACCAATTAAGAAGTTAGACTACATTTAATATAAAATATCTCAACATAAATGCTCATATTGTTCCCCACGAAAAATAGACGTATATAGAGTCTGGTTAATATTCATATTAATTAGCTTTAGATTTGTAATCAAGATAACTTTGCAATTGATATTGTTGTTGATTATGTTTTTAATAGTAGGGTTTTACACATGGGAATAAACTTAATTTATTTTTGGTACATTTGATTTAAAACTTGCTATAATTGCTTCTTTGTATATGATGGTATTGAGTATATATTCGCCAATCGCCATAGAAGTTTTGCCCATTCATCCAAAGCAAAAAATCTATAATATGGCGCTAGATGCGCTGGTCTGCCCACATTGCTTCATCTCAGCATTCAAAAAGTTTAAAGCAAAGACCACATGTGCCTGTTTGCAATTCTCTAGTGGTTGATGTGTAGTGCTGTGATCATCATTTATTTCGCCAAACTTATTTTTGTATTTTAATCCTGTTAATTGACATTAAATTAATTTATAGGAAATCAATTATAATTAAAAATTAAAGTCAATGAAGAGAAAATTGGCATAGCAAAGTTAATTTCAATCAACACAATACTTTTTTGGCTGCTGAGCTGAACAGATATTAAAAAGTTGTCATTTTAATTAATTTCATATAATTCAATTTGATGTCAATTAACAGGATTAAAAAATTAATTTTCAAGTTTTTGTAATTTTGTATTCGTAAACTCTGTTGCTGTTGGTTCTAGTTTTTTTCACATTTATCAAAAGACTGTTTATCTGTGTCGACATAAGCTTAAGTGATAACATTGCTTTTATGAAAACACTGGCAAGGTAGTGTTTGCTTTCGAAATACATTTAAAGCTTTACAAAAAGCTTAATTTTGAGGTCGGGCCTATTTACGGAAAACGCCCACTTCTAATTACAAATTACAACTATTTTACTTCTAGTAAGATTTCGGTTTTGTTTTAAAAACACATCTGTTTATATTAAATGTTCATTGGCAAGTTTTGATTAGTGCTGCGTTAAGATTCTTATTAGAAGGTTTTTCTATAAGATTTCCTCCACATTAGAACAAAGAATTATTTCCCTGTTGGGTGTTCCTATATAAATATTACGCTGTATTATTAGTTTGCTTATGCTGTAACGTGGAGTAAAGTGAGAAACCGTTAGAAAAAGTTAATTCTGTGCTAGTGATTGTTCAGTAGGTCCAAACTAATAAACTAAAAATGAAGAAGCAATTAAGCTTTCCTGCCAAAAAAAGGAAAGCTCGAAAAACCCAAACTCCTAGAGGGAAAGTTTTGAAATGCGTTGTAGAGAAGTGCTCGAAGCGATTCCGTGATCATCATGAGTTTATGGGGCATTTCAACTTGGATCATACTGGCGAAACACCGTATTTCTGTGACGACTGTCCAGCAGAATTGTCCAGTTGGTTTTCCATCGCAATAAGAGCCATTTTATGCGACCACTGCCGTACTGCACAATATGCAGTCTGGAATTTGATTGCCAAAAATACTTGGACTTGCACCTGGCTAGAAAATCGTGCAAGGCAAATAAAAAGAAACGAGGAGTGGGTGCTCGTCCATCCAAGAAACCAATTAATTAAAATATCCGCAAGATCTGGATACTTCCAACTGCAACAGTTAATATTGCAACTTATTAGGGGATGCGGGATGCGGATGTCGTTCCGCTGCGTTAGTGATCGTTTCCATAGTTAAACTAATATGATAATACTATAAATTTGATGAGAGTTTAAATAATACATACTTAATCATACACATGCATGTTATTTTCCTACAAAGTACATAACAAAAGCTGATTCATGTAAAAATATTAAATGTTTACACTTTGCAATAGTTTGCAACATTTGTATTTGATTATAAAAAATAATTGTTTGAAAATTAAGTTAAAGTTGATAAATGATATCTTCTGTAATAAAGAAATGATGTTAAGATTAACAGATGTCAAATATAAACTCATAAGTGAATAATAAATCAAATTTAAGAACCTACATCCTAAAATAGAAATTACCTTTTTTGTTACAGAGCCATCACACATTATTTTGAGATACATATTTCTTAGCAATATAATTATTACTAACAAGCTCGTTGAGAAATCACAACCCCGAATTTATTAGGATACAATAATATCCCACCAGTTGGCTTTGAATACTCTTTAGCATTTCTAACCTCCAGCAAATCCCCAGAAAAATTGTACTTTTGAATAAGTTTTGTTGCAAACATAAATATCAAGTCCTTTACAATCTGCTCCCCAGGACAAGCTCTTTTTCCTGGAGGATGGAGGAAATGTCATCACTCTGTTCTTTAAACTTGCTCCATCTTTTCCCAGAAATCTTGAAGAACGAAACATTTCCGGATCTTTCCAAATTTCTGGATCATGGCTCATATGATACAGATTGGCGACGAGGATCATCCCTTTGGGTAAATGATATCCATGGAATGTGATATCATCAAGAAGAATATGAGGCGCACCGATAGGGCTAATCGATGAGTATCGAAGTGTCTCCAGAATCACTGCCTCCATAAACGGCATCATTACAATAAAACATGTCATAATCTTAAACCCAATTAAACTAGGTTAAGATTTTCATTTTGTAACTTACTTTATTTTATCGGCCAAACTTGGGTTTCTGTCAGTTCCAACCACCAATTCGATTTCTTCCCATAATTTCTTCTGTACTTCTGGATGAGCAATTAAATAAAAAATCAGCCAATTCAGCATAATTCCTGTGTCCTGTAGAGTCGGTTCCAGCCATCATAAGATTGGTAATAGTAGCGAAAGCAATAAAGTATGTTCCCAC
>JAQFYG010004871.1:0-10530 GCA_034694325.1 Entomobrya corticalis
GATACCATGTGATTGATAAGAACATCCGTTTGTTCACAGGATTTATAATTTGCCCCAAGGGTCGTCAACCATAATACTACGTCTCTTAAATACCTTTACTACGTAAGTACTATGTCTTCCACAATTCATTACAATTACATCTCAATGTATTCATAAAATATACCAGCACCAGCGTTCTTAATAATATGAATATGAATTGTGATGAATAAAGGGAAAAAATAGTTAGCAAATGCAGATACTATGAATGTGCCACATTATCAGCGCAGCTCATCAGTGCATGCAGTGGCAACTGGCAAGCCACACTAACTACCACATTTTAAAGCATGAACTACCACTAGCAATTTTTGCTGCTAAAACCTTTTTACTAGTTAGTCTCCCTGTTCATTCTGTAGTTTTTCTCTTCATACACACATTGCATTGGTGATTGGACGCTAAATTGCTAACAATAAGCAAAGCAGCAGATGAGGATGAAATCCTTTTTATGGAATTTTTATACACTTTTTATATGTTGTATGTAGCCAATGCATTTCATTTTGGCTTTTAGCTTGTATTGCTGCAGAGCAGACAAGACAACATTGTTTTTTTGTAAAAAAAATTCCCATTCACTTCACAACAGTAAAGAAGTTGCATTGGATGCATTGATGTTTTTTAGGCAACAGAAAAAATGTGATTCTTGTACACGTCAGTATAAACTAAGCAGTGTTTTAACAAGCACCCTATTCTCTATTTACATTCCGTTATATTATGTTTGCTTCATATGTTTAATGTTTTGTGACTTTAATGCAATATTAGAAGCATACTTGCAGCAGATTACTAAATACACTGACGATTAAAAAAATTTGATCCCACCCTGTCAGTTTCCCAAGTTCAGTCAAAATTGCAAAAGTGACAGTTTTTATTTCAAGATCCGTTCTTTAGTAGTGTTTCCGGTACAAAATTCTTAAGTGATTACTGGATATTTAATAGTTCGTTATAGGAAAATCTCCAGTTTGTAAGGATTTTGAAGTGTATAAATTCTGTAAAGGAGAAATCTCTTTTTGGACTGAAACCGAAAACTTTTCTTGAGGAGATCTTACGAGCAGTACGTGAAAGACAAAAAGCAGTTGTAAGGTATGTGGTAACAATTTACTGCCGATAATGTGTAGTAATGTAATAAAAATTTAATTGCATTGTAAATGGATGATATGTAGTGCATTCTCATTCTCAAAGAGGATGATATAATAATATTACAGGTGCACATTTGTACAGACAGACGTCCTTGAATTGTTTCGAAACAATAGCTAAATACTGCCAGTTAGTTAGCATGTTGTAGTATCCTGGAAATTACAAATTGATTTGTGATAGAAAAGCTTTACTCTTTTAGGTTAGTATTTTATAGCGTAATATTTGCTCATTTGCGCCGATTAGTTATGGGGGTGAAGAAAATCAGTGATGATTTGTTGGATAAAGTTCAGGAAAAATCGGTAGGAAAAGCTCAATGTAAATTATAAGTAAGTATGAGATTGTAGTAATCATTATCATAAAACTAATCGTAACCGTAAGTATGTTAGACGGTTAGACGTCACATCGGTCTTACCTTATTTTAGTCTAGTTCGTAAACTAAATAGTAAATGTTTCTGGAAGTGTACAAACTTTAAAGTAAGAAGGAAAAAAAGCAGAGAAAATATAAGATAATGCAATCATCGAGATTATATCATATATCTCTCTCTCTCTTAAACTCACTGTTTCTTGTCATAGTTCATACCATATATTATTTTTAATACTATGTAGTGATGTTGGCGGATTTATGTTCCACAGCTGCAATAATGTAATTAGTAACGCGTTCCAAGAATATTCAACGTTGGAAGAAGAAAATAACCTTAGCCATTAGAACATTATCATTAGTATTTGCCATAGGATATGATATGATGTACAACTGTACAAGTACATTTTTAAAAGTATATAAATATAAATGCCACACTGCACCGAGGTGTTATTATTGCGATTTGTGGAGGAGAGATGATTATCGGTGTGTACATTTTCATACATTTTTTGAATAATTGCCAAAGACAATGTACTCGTAAAGGCACGTAAAACAAGTACGTCCTCTTCAGTTTAGTGTTGAGTCTTGAGTGCTTTAAAGTTTACTTTGCTGTCTAGCTGCTTTTAAAAAACTGGCTCATAGCTGTGTCGTGCAAATTTGGAGGTGGTTGTTTTTGTTATTGTGAAAGTAGCATAATGTAGGGCATCGATCGAACAGCTCTTCTGTTGTTTGTCGGTTGGAATACTTGAAAACAAAAATAAATATTTTCCCCCCTGACCGCTTGAATGAAGGCCTTGGAACACTGTCAATATTGGAATCCGAGATACTCCATGTTGCATTCTTTAAGCATTTCAATTATTTGCTGTTTAACTGTCATGTCACCAGACTGTGTATTCAATTTACCCTTTTATCAGATAAAGAATTATTGATCAATTTGTTATTGGGTGAAACTTGCTGTTGCCCATGTTCATTGCAGAAAAGTCTTCCAGGTTTTCTAAAAAGTTTTTTAAATTTTTTGTTATTTCAAATTTTCAGATATTCCTGGCATTGAGCAGATAAGAATGATGCTTCCAATTGCTTCATTGTAGCTGTGGGAGTTTTCTGGAGAATCTTGTCTCAACATAATCAGCTCCTTAATTTTTTACCATGTACATTAACAAGCCAGGAAATAATTTCCATTTTTCGTCGAACCAATTTGAAAATTTTGTTCAAGGATACGTAAACGCAACTACTCCAAAGACGCGGATATATTCTGATAAGGCGCTAAAAATCCCCTTCCGGGTGATTCCTCGGCATGATCATGAAACTTATAGCGATTTTAAGTTTAATTTTGTAAGTTTTGTTATTCTTTATGGATGGAGTGTAAATATGAGTAAATTAAATTATCATTTAATAAAAATTTACGTTTTGTTGCAATTGTAACTTAATATATATTTTTTACTTTATAGAGTCTTCTGGTGCCATCAAAGTCACCACCATCTTTTTATGTTAATAAGCACAGGACCTTTGAGTTTAGCCAGCGAAGAATTTATTCCAGTTGTTAATGAAATTGTAACGAATGTGGAAAGTGTACCCCCTGAAAAGCCCCATGAGGTATCAACAGGAGCAGGATCTCAAATTGATAAGAAGTCTGACAGTATTGAACTTGATGCAAATGTGCCTAGTTCAAAGGATTCGAAGGAGGGGGAACATGTAATTTCACCGAATGAAAACGGGGTACCAAAACTAGATGAACACGAAGACAAGGGATCAAATTTGAAAGTTCCATCACCGTCGTCAAATGAGAAACAGACTGCACCCAACCATGGGTATCCCCCCAAAGATCCACAGAAAAGCGCTGAAAATGTGAATTTTATTCAAACCGTTGAGGTGTCAAATGATGTTAATCAAGATGAAGATGAACTTGTGAGTGGATTACCCGGGGACACGCAGAAGGAAGTTGATCTCAATAAAGCAGCCACCATTGAAAATAGCACGGATACAGACAGTTTAAATTATCCATCGACAGATAACCTCTCTACTCATAATCAAATTGGTGATGCTGTAGAGAATGAAAGTCAGTCGATCCCGACGCAAGTTGTTGAACCTCCATTGTCAAACGCTCCAGTTATTCCAATACCAACGCCGGCACCGGTTCCGGCTCAGAAAGAGGATGAACCAATACCCTCGTTCATGGAGTGGACTCAAATACAACAACAAAAGTTACATGAATCTAATTTAGCAAATGGAGCCACAGGGTCAGGTCATGTTAATGGTCAAAATGGCCATCGGACTCCGAATTCAGGAGGTTCACAGCAAAATAAGAGTTCTTTGACAGGAAATCATGCCAGCGAAGCAAAGTCCAGAAAGGAAAGCAACGCTAAGAATTTTGCTTCACCTGATTGCGGTGCAAAGGTCATTCAGTCAAATCCAGAGTCACAAAATGCAAATGGTGTCCTTAGTTCCAGTCACGACGAATATATGCTAAATAAGTAAGTGCAAATATAAATGAATTGCTTGTCAAGATAGGTCATAGGTTTTTGTGAATGCCATTGCTTTATTCAAAAATGCTTTAAATGTATGTCTCTTATTTCAGATGTGGAATCCCCATATGGTTCATTGTGGAATTATGTGAACCACTAAAAATTGAAAAGGTGTCTTTAGGAAACTTAGAATTATTCTCCTCGTCTCCAAAAGCGGTTGAAATCGGAATAAGTGATAGATACCCAACCAGAGACTGGAGCAAACTTGGGCCTTTTACATTGCCAGATATCAGAGCTATTCATTCCATAAATCTTCCAGCAACTAATGCGTCAACATTTGGGAAGTTTCTGAAGGTTAACATCCTTTCCCATTATGGAGACGAACATTTCTGTCCTTTGAGTTTAGTACGTGTGAATGGAATTAGCGAGTAAGTCTTAGTGCATCAGCTCAGCTCATATTTGTTTGTGTCATTGGAGGAAGATTTTGAGAACCAATGAATAATTTGTGCACACAAAATGTGATGTAATGTATGATGCGTTATTATTGCAATATTTTATTTTTCCGACTAGATATGAAGTACTGGAGAGCGAAAACACTCATCCAGAGGATATTGACGCCACCGATAAAGAAGAAAGTGCTTTATACGAGGAACCTGTGATAATGGATCAAAATCAACAAAAGAATGAAGGCAAATCAGCGGATAAAAGCCAAAGCGTATTTGGAACTGCAAAAGATGCAGTCATAAATATCGTGAGAAAAGTTGCCCAAGTAGTTGTAAAATCTGGTAAGAAAAATGGACTCAAATATTTAAAAATGTTCGTCGAGTTGAGCTGAGCGGCAACATTAAAGGAATTTTTACATGTTACCTATATTAATGTTCAATATTACATAATTTTATTTTGGTCCTTTTAGAAAACTCAAAAGATGCATCGCATTCCGTAAATGGAATTTCCCAGTCCAATTGTATATCCCTTTTCCAATGTTTGCCAAACTATGAGATACAATTTAGAGAGAGTGTGTTGTCCTTGCTCTCTTGCAACTTTTCCAACTTACTACCATTCCTTAGCAAAAATTCGCCGTGGTGCGGATGGGATTATTGCCATGCTTTTTTTAGTAGGCACAGCATTGGTCTTCCTTGGCAGCCAGAAGGATTTTACGCAAGTATATTTGGCGGCCCCTGCGTTCTTCACGCTCTTTGCAATTATCATAGACCATTAACAAAGGAATCTTGTCCTGCACAATTCATTACCAATGCGTCTGCAACTTCTCCTCATGTTGAAATTGATGAAGGAATAATTAATGAAACTGTTCGCACACCACCCATAAAAGTTGGAACATCTACAGAAGACCTTGTAGAGAAAGGTTTGTTTTTATGCCAATATTTATAGAAAATGGGTGGATAGAAAAATAGTTTACTCATAATAATATTGTTAATGTCGTATTTACTATTGTCCAGCTGTAGGAACCGACAAAGTTGTACAGGAAAGTGCTCAAGCTGATAATCGGGAAAATACAAGGAACGGGGAAAATGCACTGAAGGGGCAATCTGATGTAGATGCAGATAAAAGTGAGCAAATATCAGGGGAACCTACCCCCATACATGATATTACTGAACAACAGGCATCCATTGCACCGCCATCTGCTCAGAATCCCACAACAGGGAACAACGATGACGCAACTGCCTCGACACCATCTCAAGCAACTCTCCATGTTAATAACAATCAGCAGCAACAACACCATTCAATTGGTTCGGCCCAGCAACAGCAGCAAAAGGAGTCCGTATTTGTCCGTTTATCCAATCGTATAAAAACGTTGGAGAGAAATCAAAGTCTAACAGCATCGTATTTGGAAGAACTGTCTCGTCGTTTTAAGAAACAGAATGAAGAAAACCACCACACGAATGAAGGAACGAAGACCTTTATGAACGAAAGTAGAATCAAATTCAAAGTTCTCGAAGATTTGTATAGATTTGAATTGCGAAGTTTACGAAGGAACACTGATGAAATTCGTGAGCGTTTGTTTAATGTTCAGTTGCAAAGAAGTGTCCTGATCCTACTTTGTTTACTACAGTTTGTGGGTATTGTTAGTGTTTGTATTTGGGTTCGAAAGCGATTCAGACATTTCGAGTCTCAAATCCAAAATATGGCACAGGTCCATCCGAATCAGAGTTTGCCAACAACAACCACACCTTCGACTTCACGGGGAGGTGTACCGGTCTCACGAAACGAGACACCACCCCATATTTTAGGAATGCGTAAACGCTTGAATTCTGACATGAGTACAGGCAGCAGTCTGAATTCTATTGATAAGTCAAAGAAAATCAAAAAGAAGAAAAAGAAGTTGCCTGACTTGAAACCAGTAAATGTCAAGGCATCGGGCCCAGCTTCAGCTCCAATTGATTACCCAAGAAGGAGTGAAGAAAGGGAATTTAAATTTGAATATCCACCTCCTCCATCATCCTCCTCTGCGTATAATATTGTAACTGCATCATATAATTTTAAAGAAAATGTAAATCCACAAACTCCAGTTAAGCAAGAAGGGTATTCAGATGAAATCACTTCTGCTTTACAGTCAACGCCACCACCATCTACTCCAAATGGAAATGGTATTCCCCGTGCAGCATTGTTGTCGACGCAGGTGGATTCGCCCTTTCAAATGATGTCGTCCACATCCACTAATTTTTTCGTTGATTCCGGTGTTTCTACGTCAAGTCGCTTTGCTCTTTTAGCATCGCCAGGTCCTGGCAGTGTAACCAGCAAAGTTTCCGGTATAAAACGCTCCGGTTCATTAACGTCACTAGATAGCAGTTCAACTAGTAGTTACAGTGCAAAGACTGGATCGCATAATATAGTGAATGGTCACGGTGATAGTCAAAGTCAAGGAAGTAATGGTAGTGGGAAAAAGCGTAAAAATAAAGGACTTAAAGCTCTCATGCCTAAAATATTTGACCGTTAAATAATTTAGGAAATCAAGTATCGTGATAGTACTAAATAATCTAATCCTTACATTATTATTGTTATAATTATTAGATTGAAAATGTAGTAAATATTAACTTAATGAAAATAAGTTAAGGGGAAATTAAAATATATAATGTCAACTGAAATTAAGTGAGTGAGAAAATTTTGGTCGTTTAAAATACTAATGGAGTAGTTTTGTTAATATTTTGTTTTTCTTCGTTATAACAGAAATTGTAATAGAATATTAGTTTTGCTATAAGAACATTTACTTACACCTCAACCTCGCCTAAATTATAGGTGACAGGGGTTATCTTAAATAAGACTGAATAATGTTAATAATATCTCTGTAAAATAATAATAGTTTGAAGCTTTTAATTTTAACGTTGAAATATTTAATTAAAGTCTCTCAACTCACATACATCTTTTGCTGTTTTCAAAGTTTATTACCCTTTGTCATACAAACCATGGCTTTTTATGTACTATTATAGAGTAGAGCACAGTTCTTATACTCCACTGCAAAACTAGTTTAACACTAACCTTAAAGTATAATATATGTATTAATTTCACGATTTTTGACGTTGTTTCCTCTATACAAAGACTAGACTAGAACACTATAAATAATTAACGTTTATACATGAGTTTTCATGATAAAAAATTACAACTCAGGTGTACAAAATGCAGGTGCGACTTGGCCAGTGAACAGTGCCTCCTCCGCTTCTTCAATTACATCTTCAATACTTATAGGTGGATATATATTTGGTACGCAAATATGATTTTTCGGGCACGTACAATGATAGTAACTAAAATGATAATCGGTTCGAATCGTCCCACATTGCTGTCCAGTTTTGCACTTACGAAGCTGAAAATATAATAATATAGTAAAAATATATAAGTATAATAATTAAAGTTTACTCACAACCACACAGCAATATTGACATGTATAATTAAGTCATAAAGCATATTTTGGAAACCTTGTCACAGCGATAAAAATAATTAGTTTCTGCTGTTCCATTGCTGTGATCTGTTGGCTCGTTCTTCGATAAATATCTCCAACCGCGGTAAAGAGGAGGACAATAGCAATTTATGGAAACACTTGGAAGCTCTGGTACCAAGAATGTCTTCTTAATGGTCTTGATCATTGATGGGGTGTCGTCGGAGGAAGAATCTTTTTGTTTTGATTGTTTTTCGCACTTGGGTAGATTTGTAGAAACTTCCGTGCAAAACTAAGCAGCACAAGGCAAAATATATATTTAAAACGTTCACTGAAATGAATTCACAAATCAAATTATGGAAATGAATCATGATTTACTTTTAATTGCGATCTACTGCTTATCATCACAGTGAAAGGATCCATTGTGTTTTCATATTTTGTAGTTGGAGTAGTACTGACACTTTCATCTTTTTTGTCGGTTGAGCGGACTAAATCCTTATACTGCGGAGGTTGACTCCACTCCATTGGGCATTCTGTTCGATCCGGACATCTGCATAATCTCTCAATCATTGGGGGATAAAAGTATCTTTTATGGATAATATTGCAAGCAGGCAAATATTTGGAAGGACCATCGGATTTCTTAGAGGATTCTGAAGGATTCTTGGTTGAAGAAGGTTGATGCAGTTTACTCATATCATTTCCCCCAAAGCCAGCATTATTTGATAACCCAGGAGAAAAGGATGGTCCGACATCTTTATTACTACCTTCTTCATCAACCGCCATGCTGGGGCAAACGGGTAGATCACGTTCACTTCGTATCTAAGAAAAAACAAAAAAACAAATCTAAAAAAGAGCTCAAAATGTAATGAAATCTCACTTCGCCCCACATAAGTGTCTTCCAGATAGTTTTGAGTACCCCAGTTGGATAAACAAGCATAGCATCCTTATAATTTGACGGTCCATTATCAGATCCACCATTTAATGAATTACGCTGTGCCGTTACACTTTGAAATATACAAAATAAAACTATCGAGCACTCAAACGGTTTTACATTATCAAAACTGTTTACACACTTTCTTTTGCTTAAAAACATGATGACGAACGTAGTTTTTACTGAAAATCGTTAAATACTCAAAAAATAATCAAGAAAACTGTTATATCAATATATTATATTGAAGAATCTACATAATTTTAAATTTTAAAATATTCCGTTACTTATTTGGCGCACCAGCACTGCATAAAGCAATTCAAAGTTTTGTCACATTCACTTTCACAGAGCAATTTTTGTCTGTAAACTGTAGCAACTCTTTTCTGTTGTGGAAGTATGCATATATGTGCTTGCCTGCTTGTGCAGTACCTCGTTATACAATACTTTTGGAGGAAATGAACGGAGGAGGTGTATAAAAAACCAAACGCAAACATACAAGCTTTCTCATTTCTATGCAGATTGCGAACACAAAGTGGAGTAGTGCCCACTGTTTGCGAGCGTCTTATCGGATTAAGATTTCCGATTCTAATTTTGGACACCGTTTACATACAGAACAGAAACAAAGTATCCCTAACCAGCCACTGCATATAGTGGTGTGGTAGTATATAGTCGGTTTTATAGTTTGGTTTTTGCTGCAATATGAGCAATATGCTCAAATACTGATTCTACTTTTTAGGGAGTTCTGGCACCCATTCGGCATAGTCACAATCACAGTCAGGTTTCTCATACTATCAACTAATAGCATCTTTTCGTTCTCAACGGTGTGTACATGCAGTACAACGCTCCAGGTGTCTCGGTGCAGTTACAATTATACAAAGTACAACCATTATGCACGATTATTGAGTTTTTTACCAAAACAAAGTAGAAAGTACGTATATCAAGCAAATGTGTAATTTAATGGGTAGTGCTTTTTGGAGTAAGGTGAGAGCAAAAGTTAGAAAGAAACCTGTTCGTAAATCTTTAGTCCAAGAAAGCGGAAGGAAATGGGCACATAAAGTTAATTTCATTTATTTGGACTGATGCTGGTGAACCATATGCATGTATGCAGGAGTTCGTGTTATTTATTTATTGCAATGTGTATCGATCATGTACGATAACGATATAATGGATGTCGTAATGTAGAAATGATAAACTCCTTCCATTCCGAGTAGCCAAGCAAAGGTAGTTTATAGTTTTGACTTTGACTACTTAATAAATACAAAATAACTTCAAAGGTACAACTTTACTGTAAAATGGTTCGTTTATGCAAGCATTTTAAATATAGCAAAATACCAGCAGCACTACTCTCTCATTTCAAAAATAGGGCTTCATGCAACTCCAACTACCACTTCCACAAGGCAGGTAGGAGGATTTTTATTATGCACGCTTACAATTTCCAAGAAATGTGAAAGTGCTTTAAAGTGCTCTTTGAAAAAAGCAATGTTGATGAAGGAATCGCAACTTATTCTTGGAAAAAATGTTACATGTGAAAATTAATAAGATATAAATGCTCGCTTCTCAAAAGCTACACGTATAACAAAAAGGAAACAAGGAAAGGTTAATGCGTGGGTGTACTCTGATGGGAACGAACGACAAATCTCAAGTTTATACTTTGCTCCTATGCCTGCACGTAATGACACTGGTGCCTTGTGCAGAGGTTGATATATGCATTTACTATTTGAGTTTGCAT
>JAQFYG010004872.1:0-10527 GCA_034694325.1 Entomobrya corticalis
ATTTTTTAACAATGCAACATATAGCATGTAATATATCAATCGAACGCAAATTAATAGGAAAACAATAACCAATGATTTTTTTGACCTTACGTATCTTTAACATGTATCATTCAATACATCATTCAAATAGCCAAATAGGGATCACCAGAAGCAAGCCCGGCTAAGCCGGGTTATCACATTATATCCTGTCACTTATCTTCATCGATATTACCCGATTTATTAGAAACGGAAATTGTTGTTAGGGTAAACGCCATTCAAAACTCTAAAAAGCCGTTGCTAACGACCCAAAATAACATACCAAACGGAATAGCCAAAATTAGCAGCCTTAACGAGAATTATTGCTGTACTGGAATCAACGCACAGCTGACAAGATGAAATTAAAAGTGCATTTACAATTCACCAAGTTTGTTGATTTTAACGTGCGTTTTGTTTTTGTTACATTAGTAACCATAAAATTACTACCTTTTCTTTACCCCTTTTCTACAATATTCTCCCACCAATGCACTTTTAAACACAGTAAAAGTGTATTTAATTAAACTATCATGCACGTTCACTAATCATAGTTTTTTTTAAATTTTTCAGGTCAAGTTCTACTAACGAAGCTGTTAAAGGAAAGGTTTTTAGAGCTTTTACAAAAAACATCGTAAAACTTTTAACAGTAACTGACAAGTAAGTTTTTAACTTTGCTTCTTTGTCAACTATAGATTAAATGGCAATTAACGTGCATGTAACAAATAAATAGTGATTCAAGTCAATTGATACTACTAAATTGATGTAAATAGCGGAGCAGGAGTTTACCTTTAAATTCCTAAAAACTAATCGACATTTCTTTTGACTCTTTTCCAGATTTCTCTCTTGACTACTAACAACTATGGATTCTAGCGACAAATTGATTACAACAAATTTCTTGTGAACTTTAAAATTACAATTAGCTTGTTTGAATCAACTTTTTCACAGTTTACAATAATACTTTGGCCAACTAACAATTAAAACATTTAAATTTAATTTAATGTTGTTTATCCTTCACTTCTAGAGGATACAGACGCTGGACCGGACGTAGGAATACCCCTTTTTCAGCCTTCACTCAGACAACTCGTAAGTTTCCGTCGACGCCTGGTAAAACTTCAATAACAACGCCTATCGGCAAGTCCACTCTTTTGTGATTATCACTTCCGATTAGCACAACTTCTCCCACCGTGAGGACTCTAGACTTCAGGTTTTTTCCAAGATTTATCATCGTAGATAAGTACTCTATCCGAATAAGACGTCTAAGCTCATCTCTTCAATGCAGAAGGTTATGGTAACGGTTGATGTAGTGAGTCCTCTCAATTCGTTCGACATCGGGTAAAATCGATATTCCCCAGTTTTTTTTGAACATGTTGGGTGTTAACGGTTGAAAATATTCATTTTCTTGTATTAACTTAACCACTGACACTTGAGCTGCAGGGAATTTTGGATAAGGTGTGGGTCCTTAAGTGATGATTTCATTGTTTCTTCCAGGTCCAAACTTTTTGATGAAACGTTGGAGTAACCGCTTGTGGTGTGCCTGAAGAACACCTTGCTTTTTTAGTCTTGACTTTGTGGACTCCAACTTCTTCGCTGAGATTGTTCGATAGTTGAGCAGTGGAGGATGTGCTTCAATCCATGGTAAGTGTACTACATACTGACCGACATCTTTACGGGTTACCGTATTCTCGAAGTGTTTCAAAGCTGACAATTCTTACTCTTTCTTGCTTTTACCTGCTGTAGGTTCTGTGATGCCAATGAGGTCCAAATCCCACACATCCTTGATGCGGAGGTCCATCATGGGAAAGAAGAACGCTGTTTGTCTTGCGTCAACCGTGATATTACTGTAAACGTTTCCACCTACAACCCATCTTAACTTTGTTTATAGAGCAGTTGGTTCAGTTTTCAATTTTCTTCCCGGTGAGAAGTCGTAAGTATACGTCACTACCAATCATAAGATCAATCTTGTTTGAACAAGGCCGTTGTAACTTGATGCCAAGTGTTTCTAGTTCCCTTATCCAGTCGCCGCTGCAGACGTCATATATTGGAATAATTATATTTTCAGAACCAGAAACGTCAAAGTTACAGTACAATGTGGAGTCGACATCTGAAAGATGGATCTTGTAGCGATTGTGACGTGTTGGCTTTGTCTTCACACAACCGAATATAACGTGAACAACTTTTTCTTCAGCAGACAGATCCAGATCAACTTTCTGAGCTGTAGAATCCAAGACGTAGGATTTGTGGGAGCCTTCATCATACCTGGCCCACACTAACTTGGATTTCTCCTTTCTATGCAGCCATACAATTAAGGTTTGTAACATGCAATATTCAGACTGGATTCTATTGCACATGTCATGTGATTGAGTAATTTTCTTTTTGTCTTTTTCAGAATTCCTTGTGGCTAATTCTGGACAGAGGATTACCCAATGCTTCTTTCCACAAGATAGACATTTTACAAAAGCTTTGCACTCCATGGGTTGATGACCGGACTTCAAACAACAGAAACACCGCTTATTTCATTGGATAAGCATCTTCCGCTCCTCCAACGTCATGGACATGGCTTTACGGCGTACCTCACTGTAGTGTTTTCCTAAACAGAATATGCTAGTAAAACCTGGCTTCACTTCGGTGGCATGCAAACTACTTGCTGTTGAGATGGTTGGTTTTGATTTAACTTTTTCTTGTTTGCTCCTTGGTTTAGCAAATGCCGATGAAAAGGATTCCCATGCCATCTTCATACGTACAGCGCCCTCCACGTTGTGCTTTAGAAACTTAGATTGTCGAGGTGGTCTTTGGACGTTGCCTTCTTTTTTGTTCCAAATTTTGGATGCGGTATCGCTCCCAAGCGACCAATGTTTCTTCAAGGAGAGCAGACTCTACCATCGGGTAGACGATCGCAGCACATTTGTCAGAAGTTACTCCAAGAGTTCCTAGAGCGCGTAACTGTGATGACAGTCTTGTGTAGAGTGACGAAAGGAGGAGTCGGTCTTGTGCTGAGTATTTTTTAGAATCAGTGTAATGATATCCCACACGTAGACATTCACGAACATGTTGTCGCTTCCGAATCATTCTTTCAGACTAATGATGACTTCAGCGTAATTTTCAGCAGTGATTGGATAACCACGTATTAGTTCTCCGGCTGGCGAATCCTCCTTGATGCAACAAACAAGGTTCTGGAATTTGTGGAACTCCAGGATGTTCTTGTTGTGGATCTCTTCGAAGTAGCTCCAGAACTGCAGCCACTCTCTTGGTTTTATCGAGAACGTCGGTAGCTCTAGCTTAAGGAATATGTGGTAAGTATCCTTGTCTGAAGGCACAGCATGTCTAGTACCACCATCTAATGTTGTTTTTTTACCTCCTATCTTTTCGTTCTGCTTTAAAACATGATTTTCAAATAATTCTCTTTGTTTACTTCGAGACCGTCCATTTTGTCTTGTAGTACAGGTGTAACCTTAGCCATCACGTCGATCAGAGCGTCGCAATGGTTGATTAGACTTTCTGGTGACACATGCATTCGCGCGATGAGCGCTTTCAGCTTCGTCACGTCTGTTGTTGCATCCATAACCGCATTCTCGATCTCTGTACAACATGAGTCAAATCCTTTCTTCTTGAAGATGTACTTTGTATTCGCTTGTTCCAAGACACTCATCGTGAAAAATGTTTAACTACCCAATCTCGGCAGGGCCTCCAGAAATATTACGTCACGCACAACGATATCCGTAATCTTCATGCCGTATACAAACTTTGTAAACAACAAATTAAACCTGTCATGTAGTAGCAGACAAGCTGATGAGAAATGCACAGAGGAGGCGATGACTGGACAAGGAAGGATTCCGTGTTGTAGTGCAGTAAAACCAAAATGAAGACTCTTGACACGAACTAAAAGAATTATCAACGAAAACAGGTAGGCACTTTTTTAATTGGACGATTAACTAAATATTCTGCTGATTTACAGGTATAAACGTGAACTACAATTTCGACTGTTGCTGCTGCTGCTGAAATATACTAGGGAATCAACGAGGATTATTCCTGAACTGGAATACACGCGCTGCTGACAAGATAAGACAGTCCGAAGAACAAGTATGGCTATAAAGCCCCCTTTTTTTAAATCTTTTTTTTCTACGTAGTTAAGGTTGATATGGACTCTGTCATTTATTTTATATGTGATCTAAAGTCTGCCATAAAGAATAATAATAATAATAATAAAACTAAAAGTGCATTTACAATTTACCGAGTTTGTTGATTCTAACATGCGTTTCGTTTTCGTTACATTAGTAATCATAAAATTACCACTTATTTATTTTTTTTAATATTTAAATTTTACTACTTTCCACAATACTATGTCTACCGATTTGATTTTACTGTCCGTCACAAATGACGGGATCTTCTTTGGAAAAAGTGTAGTAATCCGCTGAGTCAAAAATTGAAGCTCATATTTTAGCCCCGCTTTCAACCTGTAAGCCCCGTACATTCTGTGTATCACAGGCAACCAATCTTTTTCTTTGTCTGGGACTCGTTCTTTGTCAACTATTAAATCACTTGTTTCAAGTACCTTGACCATCTTATATTCATGAGCACTCATAATATTGTAAATAGTGCGTAGAAACTTAAGGAGTAAGATGTGGGTGGAGATCTAAGATATAATTTTTAAATAATTTTCACTTTAAAAATTTGTATATTTCGTCGTCACGACATGAATTAAAAGAACGATCCAATAAGCTCTTAACGGAGCCTAGAATGTTTAAAAATAAAACTGGCATGACTAACAGGCACCCCAAAATGACTTGAAGCCACCCATGAATGACTAAAAGCCACCTAGGAATGACAAAAAGCCAACAACGAATGACTAGAAGCTCCGATAAATGACTGAAAGCCACACAATAATGACTGGATGCCATCCAGGAATGACTGGAAGCCACCCAGGAGTGACTGAAAGCTACCCATTTGTGAATAAAAGCCACCCATGAATGACTAAAAGCCACCTAGGAATGACAAAAAGCCAACCACGAATGACTAGAAGCTCCGATAAATGACTGAAAGCCACACAATAATGACTGGATGCCATCCAGGAATGACTGAAAGCCACCCAGGAGTGACTGAAAGCTACCCATTTGTGAATAAAAGCCACCCAAAAATGACTAAGAGCCACCAAAAAGTGACTGTAAGCAACCCTAGAATGACTTGAAGCCATCCTGGAATAACGGGACGCCATCCAGGAATAACTGGCAGGCACCAAAAAATGACAGGGAGGCACCCAAAAATGACTGACAGCTTCCTAGCAAAAACTAAAATCCACCCGATAGTGACTAGAAGGCACCCAAAAATGTTTGACAGCTTTCTCGGACTGACTGAAAGCAACTCAGAAATGACTGAAAGGCACCAAAAAATGACTAAACCACCAACGAAGGACTTAAAGCCACCCAAAAATGACTTCTCTGTGGTGGGAAAATGATGAATGTGGGATTCAATTTCATGGAGAGGACGAAGGCAGAGCAGAGCTCTAATTACGTTCCCGGGGGACCTGATTTTTTGAATATTATTCAAAACCTTTGAAACATCATTCAGGGGGCGTGGCTTCCTCCTTTTTTTTCGAAAATGTTTTGTCTCTACCTATACTCACATTTTTCATGGGATTACCACCAGAGTAAAGGAAGATCAGATCTCCAGCATTATTATGGGGCATTGTGAGATCTTCCTTTTTTACGTATTTTAAACCGCGCAATCATGAATTATACTTTCATGATTGCTATTTCAAGAGTATTGAATATGAAAAAACCGATTGCGCTGGTTGCAGATGTTTACTCTCGTGGAGTTGTTTTGCATATTTGACAATTATTGGTTTAATTGTCTTTTCTGTTGTTGGTAGCATATTAATTTAGCTTTTGATTACTTGAGGAAAACGAGTTTTAAAGCATTTATATGCGTAATTTAGAATAATTAGATAAGTAAACTGATTTGTTAATGCAATTTTGATTGCTTGTTTGGTGGATCGTGTTAATTGTGAAACTTCAAGTAAGTGAACATTTAATATTGAAATTGAAATATATGATTTAAATATGCATTTATTACTTTGAATATTATATTGCCAAATGGAAATATTATAATGTTTATGAATATTTACTATATGTTTTAGCAAAATGGGAGGTCCAGTTTTTAGGGATCATGTGCTTTTGGTAAATTACTTGTGGCAAATGAAACCAAAGGACGGGACTTGGATTAATGTGTCTCTAAAAGCTGCTGAAAACCTGGAGAAAGCATACCGATCTGGAACAAAATTTTTGGATATCGTTCATAAGAAAAGGAAATTGTTTTGTGATCTACGCGACGATGAAATGAGAGCAACGCCTTACGGCCAGCAACACACATCCGGCCCCACTCAAGTATTTAAAATCCGTCGTGTCTTAAAAACTTCTCCAAGAATTAATTAAATTACAACGATATAATTAATCCCATTATTAACGATAATAGTTTATTCACGTTTTCGAACCATATAAGTAATGAACATTTAATGTTCACTAATTTTATTTGTTAAATAGTATATTCGGAACGCGTAAACAATAAACCTTAATTATTTTTCCTTTCGCTTTGTTTTAAAAATTACTTTTACCTTAATTTAGCTAAATTTAGTTTAGCAAATAGTTCAAAAGAGATAAGATTATTGACATTAACCATTTACATTTTTACACTTATAAGCTTTTTTAATTGAAAACATGTATATTACATTACCTATTGTAAGCTATGCACCTTTATATATAAGCTTCATAGTTGATTTTTCTTATTTTCCTTGTTACACTGCCAAATGCTTTTCATTTCATTTTGTGTACTTTCACCGGATTGTATAGATTGTATCGTAGTAGTAGTATTTATTGGATCGGAAGTCTTTCGTGCTAGTTCAGCATCCGTTCTCATTACTGAAAATATTCTTTGGTTTTACTCGATGGAGCCGTTCATAAACTCATTCAATACTATTGAGGGAAATATTTATTACATTTTTAATATGACAATTAGATTATCTGATTCTGCAATATATTTATTGACGTTTTTTACTTATTTTTAAAAATATTTACTTATGTATCTCAACTTATGAATACTTGTAAAGACTGCATGAGAGTACATATGCAGTACTTACACTACTAAGCAAAACTATATCTTACATGTGTTTAAACAGATGCTACCCAGACTATTGCATAGTTTAGTATACATTCTTTTTTTTATTTCTGAGTTTTGTGTGCTATCTATGTGAAATTAACTTTTACTTTCACATTGCATTTCTATTTTCTCACATGCATATTTTCTACGTGATGTATATTTCTGAATCATGGATGGGACCATTCAAGCTTTAGGGCAGCATTATTAGTTCTATTTCGTGAGCAGCGTCATAAAGAAGTCAAAGAAATACATTAAAGTATTATTCATATTTATGCTATTCCATATACAACTGATCTAACTCTAGGAACTTTCTCTTTCCTGGTGTCTGTTTGGCCCTCGTCATCATCATAAGCCGCTTGTTGAGATTGAGAAAGAAAATCTTGCATTTGAGATTCTGATGTACTATCTTCTCCTTCATAATCAAAATCATTTATATCCGATACAAAAAAATCTTCAATTTCGTCGGTTCCATATGAAGCATCATCCAAATTTTCTGGGCAAGACTCGGCAACCGGCATAGTATGTCCAAGTGCGTACCACCTACTTGCATATCCAAATTCATCCAGTTTTTCTATATCATCTGGCCCATTTACTATTATACTTAGAATGGTCTCTAAGTTTTTATCAGAAATGTGAGACCTTCGTTGATTTTTGACGACATTAAAAATTGAAAATCTGCAATATAGTATAATATAATCTTTTTCAATGGTGTTACTTATAAAATGGGTTTAATAATATGCAATTGTATATACGAAAACTATTTACCCTGATTCGCAAAGTGTGGAACCGGGAGCCAAGACTTTCAAAGAACGAATAAATTTTCGAGTTGTCTCGGTCCATGGCATCTTTTTGTTTCTTAGCAAACTAGTCCAAAAACTCTCGGTGTCATGATCTTTTCGTTGAACGTCCCACGACGGATTGGAAACAATTGCTTCTATTAATACTGCCCAGTTTTGTAACAATTCTGGAGCATTTAGTCCGAGCAACAGTCCAAGATACTCGACATCTTTTTTACCGTACAGTGGTAAGTCTTCATTGTTTTCTACTGACTCTCCTTGCAAGTTTAAACTTGTCCGTCCGGGCGGCAACTTTTTAGGGTTTATGACGCTAGTAGCACGAACGAGCCGAATTGGTATATAATGCTCCAAGCGTTCTCTAGTTTTATCGATTAAGTCCTTTCCAAGTACTGATAGTAAAGGAGCATCCTCATCTGTCTCTGTAAACGTAATAGTATTGTATGTCACATCGACGCTATCTTCATATTCTTCTAGCGTACATCCATATGAAGTAGGATCTTCTGATGATGTGCATTTGCATTCACTTAGAAACGATGTTAATGCTGGGCTTTCAAATAATTCTAATGTATTTAAATCTTCATGTAAACTTTCAAATGCTTCTTCTTGGTCACTCATTAGGCCAACAAACCTTTGCAGGGCTTCACTCCATTTTTTAAATGCCGATGTATAGTCTTGAAGGAACACCAATGTTATCAATTTTTGTTTATCATGCAATTCTTCAAAAAACGTGTCAGCTTCTTCTCGCGTTTTTCTTGGATATATTGTATCGTTTCGAATTTGTTCCATAGTATAGACGGTTCCCCTCCAAGCGGTAAGAAAATGGACAATCGTGCTATGAGAACTAGAAACCCAACGGTTGGTATGCAAGGACTTAAGTTCAACTCGAGGGAGATCATTGATAATGACAATTTCTCGATAATCTCCAATTCTACGCTGGGCCAACGCCAGCCAAGTATATGTGGTTTGAGTAAACTTTTCAATGTCTTGAAAGTAAGTCAAGCTGTCATTTGTTCCAAGATTAGAATCAGTTTTTAAGGGAATTATTGATGACCGACTTGTGAGTTGCAGTTTGTGAGCCAGACAATTTATTTTGATTAAAGTAATTTCGTCGCCATCCAGGGTTGTACGGCCGACCCATCGAGAAACAAGTAGGTGAAATCTTTGCATGACTGCTGCAGAGTCTGTTATGACAGCTACAATAAAGTCCTTAAAATATTCTTCAAACTCGGGTCCTTGTTTTGCCACCCATTTTTTCAATTCTAGCAACTGAGAATCTGAAGTACTTGATTTTCCAAGTTTTAGAAGGCCAACATATACGGGCATTGTTTCTTCTCCTTCTAAAGTTTGAATGTAAAGCAATATATAATGGTAATTTCGTCGATCCGAAGAAGAATCGCAAATTATGGAAAAAGGAAACTTGTTTTTCATCATGTGTTTAATCAAGTTGTCTTGTCCAATATCCGCAATAAAGTGAATCATTGAGAATGCCGCTTCTTTACTCTGCGATCGAGTGCCAACGTTTGCGCCAATCTTAATTAGAGTTTTATACCAGGTCTTCGTATTTGTGATTGCAGTATTTGTTTTAACAAACGTATAAGCTGTTAAAAATTGGTTAGCCAGAGGTTGTAAAAACTGATGGTTGTCAGACTTTTTAAAAATTTCGCGTTTTTCTCCAACAATCTTCAAGCGATCTTTCTTCACGTCCAACAAAACAGACAGGTAATGCTTTATATTTGATGTGTGTCCAACTAATACCCTTCTTGCCTTCTTGGCTTTGGTTGGAATTGCAACGCCTTCCTTCTTTGAAAGCAAATCGGATCGACCGGGTCCTAGCGAATGTGGGCACTCAGACTTTGTGCGGTAACATAACTCACATCTCCAATGAGCATTAGCGACTGGTGTGTGTTGCCCACCATTATCACCGTTAATTACTTTAAATGGAGTTACATCGGGAAACCCAGTTACTGATGAATCGAATCCAGTATTCTTTAATGATGTCCATGTTGTGTCAGCAAAATGCTTTATTGGATAATATTTGTTGACATATTCTGGGTTTGTTTCTCTTATAAAATGTAGTTCATCCTCAATCAAACTTTCAATTACCGCCGTCTTTCTCTCATCCAAAGGACATTCGTCTGCATATTCAGCGTTGACAGTAACACCAGCGTGGAAATCTTCTTCATCGTTGTTTTCTTCAAATCGGTTAGCTTGAAATCCCAATGTGTATGAGCAGTCATTGGCTGTCCCAGGTGTTTCTGCCCCAAGCTTATAGAAGTGATGAGAAAAATGTTGCAGATGACCATAGGGCTGACAAAAGTTTAATGAAAGATCGTTCTCATCTCTGTCTCTTGGGTTTCCCGGGCTCAAAACATAGTTGCAGTTGTTTGGACTAACTTTTAGCATGCGATTAATACGATCGTCAATTTCATTATTAACATGCGCACCATACATATATGCGTCAATCACGGTCTGCTGTATTATTTCCATTAGATTACTTTGAACACCTTTTTTGTCAATAAGTGTGTCAAGATGAACTAATGATTGGCGATTTCGTTCTTTTTTCCCCTTTAGT
>JAQFYG010004873.1:0-10526 GCA_034694325.1 Entomobrya corticalis
GTTCAATGATAAATGAGTTCATAAGTCCAAAAAATTAATTTGTTCCTGAATCGTGTCATTTAATTTGTTATCTTATTTATAAATACCTTTTGTTGCAGTGAACGATAAATGTGGCGAGCATTGCATTCTGCAGTTTTATTGGTTCGAATACATATTTTTAAAATTATACCTAGGTGTGATATATATTTGATAATACAAACTTTTGGTAAATTTACATACATTCATTTGTATTTGAATTGAATATCCTGAATATGAATCCTCAAATAAATGTATTTTTTCATGTGTAAACAAAGTTGATGTTAAATATTCTCCCAGATTTAGATTCTCCGTTTTTGGAAGCTTGAAATGATTTTCCATTTCTGCAACTCTCACAAATATAGTATGTCAATAAGTTATGCCTAAATCCTGTTGTCTTTATTGGAAATAAAAATGGAAAAACCCTGTCTAAATAATTAAAAAGTCGAATAAATGTAGAAAGCTTTAGCTGTGAAACATTTCAGTATTTAACGTACTTAATGCAAGTAAATACATACTCAAATACATATAAATACGGACAATGAGGATATTATTTCAGCTATAGGCTGTCTTTCTTCATAGCATATTATTTCTAATGTTGTTTGTTTGTTGCTGATTCGTTATGAATTCCCCTCTTCTCTGTGATATGATATGAATCACATCTCACATCGCTAAGATGGAAAGTTGAGAAAGTACAAAATGTGCTGGCCTTCTTCCTTTCTGCCAGTTTTAATATTCTGCAGGGCTCTTCTCTTTGCTGTTAAAGTAGGAAGAAGTAGAGCAGCTGGTACACTTTTTTTGCTATAATACATTCACCACTTATACAAATGGAAAGAGATAAAATAATAAAGATAAGGAATAAGAATGAGAAAGAGAAGAAGAGAAAGTGAGAGGGAGACTAGAAGAGGTTAAGTGAAGGAAGAGTATATCTAAGCACTTGTAAAGTGTTATGTTATGGCATCTCCGGCTGCCTCTTCGGAAATTCTTTTATGATCATAAAAAGAAAATCACTGTGAGAGCTGAGCTCTGATTTGTTTAGCTTTCGTAGTATTTTAAAAGAAGCTTGGCTCCGTTTCCCTCTGTTGTTACTGCACTTGTCTATGTATGCATTCATGCATGGACTAGCACTCTAAGTGAAAGTATTATTAAGGGAAACAGGAAAGCCAGCCAAACCAAAATCCAACCACGTCCGTCCATTCTCCATTTTGGGTTGTTCTTCAACCACAAAATCGAGTTTTGTAATGGAGAAGAGGTACAATACAATACATAATGATATGGACTTTTTCTCCTCCGGATATAGTTTTGAACATCGCATCCGATGAAGATGAAGACTACAAGAATATTATGCGGATGGAGGAGAAGAGACAAGAGAAAGGAAAAAGATCTCTCTTGTAATCTTAACCAAGTCATAAACAAAGTGACAGACGGACGGACGGAGTTCTCCGGAGTCTGACTCAGATCCGTATCATCATCCTACACAAGGAGAAGTGGAAGTGACACACAAGCCAGCGGGATTGTTTTAAAGAGCGAAATTTCTTCCTTTTTTTTCTCACTTCACAGTCTACTACTTTTAACTAGTTATTACTGAATAAAAAAAAGTTTTTTTGATACTTCATTTCGTATTACATCATCCTGCTACAAAACTCGAACACACTTGACTACCTTATCCTCTTTCGTTGGTGAAAGTGAGAGGTGAAGGGCTTCCCAAGAGAGTTTTAACCACACGTACTCTAGAAATGGACTGGCTTGAATGTAAGTATTTATACTTTGTGTATATATACAATGAATACATTTTATTTCTACTTTATACGAATTTTCGTTTGCTGTTAGTCAATTCAAAAGAACAAACGCTTATTCTTTCAAGCTTCCACTTTCTTATTTTACTCTGTGATCTTGGAAGTTGAAACATATGGCGTCCTTCCGTTTTGATACAGAATATTATAGAGTGCAGCCATGTATTGAGTATTTCTTGTTATTTGGCTAATACTCCCCACTGCTAAGTGCCACTTTAGATCTGTAAAATATAGAGTTGTATGTATTTTTGGACATTGAAGCATTTTTCTTACTAAGCATAAGACTTCAATACATTTTTAAGTCATTCATTTTACACAAAGAGTTTTTAGACTCGCTAGAAATCTTAAAAGAAATTCTGTGCACGTTTTACATACGACATGTTCTTAAGTGAGAAATCTGCAGTGTAGAAAAATGAGTTGGGTCTCACTCCTCTAATTTTTTATAGACATCACACTCTAGTTCTCGGTTAATTTGTCTCATTTTTTCGCTTGGCTTCCACTTGGAAACAGCTCATTACTCTCGCAAACAAAAAGTCTGGGAGAAGTATATTGTAAACTGTGTTGGGTAGAAGAGCTACTTGAATATTATAAAGGATTGAAATTTAAGATAGTGTTTTTTGCAGTGTGTGTATTCTCATCTCATTCTCTTTACTCTTCGTTTTTACGTTAATAGCTTGAGGCCGTCTCTCTCTCTTCCATTCTTCCTAAACTTGAAGCTCTTTCCAAGCATATAAATCTTTCACAATCTGTTCAACCGTTTGGAATGCGAGTTGAAGTTTAAAATAAAAAACATGGAGCTTCAATTTCCGTCCTACGAAGTATAATGCCATATGCATACTGTAATAGAAAATGTGTACTTGTTTGCATAAAAGTATGGCATAAAGTTTACCTTGCTATAACTTTGCATGTAAACAACTTTTACAAGCAGCCATCCTTAAGTAAAACACGTAAGTTTATAGTCATCATGGTTGTTTTCTTTACTCAAATAATATTTATTATAGTAGAATGGTGAGGTGTTCCATATGCTCGTTGTCTCTGTAAACTAAAGATACTAATTGAAAGTGGGTGTTTCAATTCTATATTTTAACAAATAAATAACATGATGTTAAGTAAAGGAAACAAGTTCAAGATTTTGTACTGTTTTTTGCGTTACGCTTATTTAACGAATATACGGCAGTTATAGTTGGTTTTTCTTTCCACATTTGCAACACATCGATTGCATTAGGTTTTTAGTGACAGATTTTTCTAAGAAGCTTGGCTTACTTTTCCATTTGAATGGAAAAAGTACACACACAAATTGGCAGCGGAAATGAAAAGGATGGCAGGGTCTCTATATATACTTTAATGCTAATCTGACAAACAAGACTTGATTTTATATACATGTTTCTTTAAAATTACAAAGTATTATATACATAAACATAATATGCACAATACCATGTATACGTATACGTAAATCTTCTCGCACTAATATCCAAAGGGAATTAGCACAGATATTTGTTGGAAATGAAAATTTCATTTGTGCTTTTCTTGGAGGAAAATCAGAACAAGCAAGTTAGTAGAATACAAATTATTTCAGCAGATTTTGGCTTGAAAGATTCTTTAGTTTGATACATGTTCTAGCCGATATTTGCTAGGAAGATCCCATAGGATTAACAGAGAGGCAAAAATCTTTCAGTTCAACAAATTAAAAATGTCTTAGTATCTCTCCACTATCTTTTATCTCTTGTGTTGGTAAAGTTGACACTTTAGTTGACATGCAAAAATTTTATCGCAAGATTGGATCGTGCTCTTGGCAAAAATAATTTCATTACCCGTATCATCCGCTTCTGCCAACATAGTATTTAGGTGAAGAAAGCCGTGCAGACGTGAAAATATTGTGGTTCAAAGAAAAGCATTTTCATCATTCGTGTGTTTTGACTGACGAGACGAGTGAACGTTAATCAAGAAAATATTCCGAGGAGCAATATCTTTAACATACTTTACTTAATGGAGAAAGTTTTTTTGTCGTGACTTGAGAATTCCGTGAAAGTTTCCCATTTTTAATTAAAAATTTACTGACAAATTACATGTTCATTTCATCCGATCTGATCCAAACTGGGTAAAATGCTATGTAGAAATTCCTAACTAACTCGGCTGTGTTTCTGTTTGAGTGGTTGTAGATATGTGGGAGAAAAGTCTCACGACAAAAGTTGGATATTTGCAATATTAATATGCCAGTACAAAACGGTCAGTTAATTGTGTTGTGAAAGGTAAGAATATTAATGTTTGTTGCAAATGCATTAACGCAAACTCATACGTAATAGTTTACTTCATTGTACCGCGGAGTTTGTCTCAGAGTTCCCCTTCACTATGCGGTGTTGCTACAAACGTGTTAAATAGCGAGGGCTCTTTCTTTGTTGTTAGCATTCGTGCTAGTTGGAAATTTTTCGGTGATACTTTGAGTGAAGTTTCGCAATGAAATACAATTCAAACGTGAAATATGAAAGACAGGAATGGACATTACTAATTCAAAACATGTTTTCTATACTGCAAGATAGTGTTGTCGTTGTCTAACTGATGTATATTTATTATCTGCTCGCTTGACTAGATTTTGGTATGATATCATGTTATCATGAAAGCTAACACGATATATTTAATAAGTAATTCTGCCATCAGGTAGATTACTGCTCTCTGTATAAAGGTAAACCAGGATCAGCAAGTCTGTTTTATGCAAGTGTTTAGAAGGGCACTTCCAAGCTAGATAGATAGTAAGAATAACAGGTAAATGCATGATGTTATGTTAATGTATTCCATTTAAGGCTTTCAATCATCTGTCACGTTTGCTGTACTGAATAGAACTGTAAGCATTATTAATTATTATATTCACAACTACAACTACCTCCATGGGTATCATATCCATGTAATTCAACTAAATTATGAAAGGGGAACATTAAAAATAAAGCAAATCTTTAAACATTTTAAGGGAATTTATAGATGCTGCAAACATAACTACAAAAGGAGTTTACATTATTTAAATACTTAAAATGGTAAAGGAAAGAGAAAATATGAATATCATTAAATAAGTTTAGTCAGTTTTCACTTAAAACAATATAATGTCCTAATAACGCTTATTAAAATGAACATAATGTAAACGGGAAACGCTCTAAAAAAATCGACGTAGACTATTGATAATGGCTTTACTTTACGACTTTTATATTTTAGGGGCTTTTATCTAAGCAAAGATTATGCATGCATAAAAGAAATACATTACAGTTTACAGTATAGTAAATATGGTTTTCACAACTGATCTTTAGTTAGTCTATTGGAAATCGGAACCAAGTCCTTATCATACATGTATTTACTATTACTAGCTTCCCAATTGGCCATTTTTAGATAGTACCATGCAAAAATATAACACGACGGCTTTTTTGAAGCGTAAATTTATGGATAAAAACTAAAATATCACATAAAGCTTTTAAATAGCATAGAAATATATATATACAAAGTAAGTTATCGAATATATCTTTCATGAAGTTTATATTTGATGTAGAAGAGAAGCCAAATTTTACCAACTTCTTTTGCCCATTTAGGATGCTCGTCTATGAGTATAAAAATTGACATTTGAAACCATAAACCGAAGTAGATTTAAATATGAATCACAACTATACGACTTAACTAAACATTCATTTAGTATTTAAATTCCCATTCTCTTTCATTGTAAAAAATAAAAAATAAACTTTCTAGGGGTTGGCCAACACGATAAAACAAATTGCTTTACGCCTGAATATATTTTATAGTCACATATTTACAAAGTTGATTTAATTTATCATAAATATATTAATACTTATATGTAATAATTTATATTATTTTATATAATCGCACAGTAAGCCACAAATGTTCTAAAATACTATATAAATCCACTTATTATAATTTGTAGTAGTAGTTCGTTCAAGCATCGCATTACCGTAACAAGTATTTGGTAAGAAATTGGCGACAGGGCCACACTAAATACATCGTCGTCAGTGAAAGAAATATTGAATGTACTTCTGTACACAGTGATAAAACAAAAAATATATATTACTTGTCAAATCAATGATTCATTTAATATGCAAAATGAAAAGGCTCATGTTCACCACATATAATAGGTTACATGTAAGTACAAATAAATAAGTGTCGTGTTCTATGGATAACTTTTATTACAGTGTTTGGTGACAGTTAGAGCATATCTTTGCAATTTTCTCGGATAACACAAATTATTTCTCTTTTTTTCTACGAGCAAGCACAATTTCATCATTTTCATGAAGTTTGTGTATGTCTGCGGTAAGTAGTATTGAACCATAGTAGTTATAAAAGTCTTCGTATTTTAAGTATGCTGTAGCTCGGATTTTTATTGAAAAAATAACGTTTAATATCAATTTGTCTAGTTTAGTGAAAGTGATTTGCTTTATAACTTATATATTAGACTTGGCCAGTAAATGCGGTGCCTTTGTTTATTTTTAAATCAGCGTCCACCATGGAGCTTTAATGCTGATAAGTCCTCGTATATATTCAATCATCGTGAGACGAGAGGTTGGAAATTCTATTTACAATTATATATTTCTAATACTCTTCAGTACAAAATTAATTGCTTACTTTATTCCATTTATCATCATAAGGAGTAGGAGCATATTCTTTTTGTATTTTTTAAAGTTTTTAGTATTTAAAAAAATTTCATCGGGTAATTTAGACCATTTATCCCTTATTATAAATTATTAACTAATAGACTATATTTCTTAATTACGACAGATTTCTTTGTGTTTAGCAGTTAAGCTTAGCAGTGTAGTTGTTATGTAGTACGGCTGTATTATATAGTTCCAATTCCAATGAAAACGTACGACCTTTCTACTTTCTGGGATATTTGCTAACAACACATTGTGTCATTGCCAATTTTTCTAAATTTTTGCTCTTTTGTCACAAGACAGGGGACGACAATGAGTGAGATGTTGTGATAATTGACACTAAATGTAATTGTTGACAAAAAATTTAACATGAAGGCGAAATTTTAATGATGTTTTCCGTCTACTGACGGCTGTCATTGAAAGTGCTTGAGTGCGCCCACTGTAAACTACTTTGATTATACTCTTCAATTTTAGATTTGCCATGCCATGTTTTTGCAGTCACTTCATATAGTATGTAGATGTATGTTTTTATGCAATATTATCTAGTAATCTTTCTTCTATTTCTTCTTTCTATTATTTTTAGTTCGTCCTGAACCTTACTTTCTGCATTATTTGCTACTATTTTGTCTTCAACTGTATACTCTTAATGATGATTTTAAAAACAGTTCTGTGTAATCGGAAGAATATATAGTTTATACTTTATATACATTATGCAGTATGCAGCTTTCCAATTACTGGAATTTTTAATTCTGATTGTGAGTCACTAGGCTCATATAGATTATATATAGTACTATATACTACATGTCAATATTCAATACGTATGCTTGAGTTTATATTTTACCGACAAATTATATTTTGAAACATTTGTTGGTAACTTTTATGCACGTTATATTTCTCTTATTACTATTGTCAACTAAAACGCTCGTGGTGGGTGTAAAACACAAAAATGTAGATAAGGCGCTGGACTGCTACTACCATTGAATCTAATGTATATAATCTATCATTATCGAACTTTATAGAAATTGGAATTGCGATTGTTGCGAATCATTAAAAACTGTCATGTAATTTCATACTAACGAGCACCTGGCTTTCCTTTAGTCTCACCTTCAACCTTGCTACAATATAAGATGCTCTTAATTGATCAAAATATTTTTACAAGCGGAACAAGTTTATAAGACATTTCTTGTTAGCATATATAAGTTTACTTCCAACTTATAGAAAAAGAAAACGAATGAAAAAAATAGTGTAAAACCAAATTACTATTAAGAAACCATTTTTATAATATTTACATATTTAAAATGTTTTCTATCTAGAAATGTTAAAAATATTATTATCAACGTGCTTTAAATTAGGTTTGGGTTTGCATCTTTTGTAGTTATATTCTACTTTGTAATTCTTTATTTATTTCAGGTTACGTGACGGGTCCCCAATTGTCAAAAACTTTTAAAAATATATTGGCAAAGACAACTTGCTGTTAATACCAAATTTAAAATTCTCAAGTAGGATGGCTCAGCAGTACGCTATGGTTGGTAAAATGTTTCACTGAATAAAACATGGATTTTTAAGAGAAAAAATTTAATTGCTTGGATGAGCTTCTAACACTTAACGTCACCCCTTAACAGAAGCACGTTGCAGTAACCTATAGTAAAGTGAGACTTTATACGCTTTGGAGTGTTTCTTCACATAAACTTAAATTACAGGCGTTCGTATTTACGGCAATGAACGTGCTACAAAAGGCTGCCAATTTTCACTAAAAGAAAAAAGTTGCAGAGAAATATCGATCAACAAATTTTACTTATTTATCAGTCGGCCCAGATTGGCAATTTAATGACATTACAGTGACATTTATATTTGAGCAAAAAAAACTTTCAATTCACCAATCAATAATGAATGTAACAATACCGGCGTCTGTGCTTTTTCACTAATAAAATTAAAATGACTACTACCACCAAATTCTTGCAAACACGATAATCATACATGCAAAGCAAAGTCAAGAAATAAGGGTCTTTGTTGCAAATCAGCATAGCCGAATACTCTTAGTTCGGCTTCCTTCGGAGAAATATGTCATTATAATATATCAAAACCAAACGATTCATTCGAAAAATTCGACAAAATATATCGCCAACATAAATTCAGAAAGATAGCCACATAATTAGCGCCAGCTCGAAATGCTTTGAGATTTATATTATTGTTCTTTTTATCAAGCAAAAAGTTAATAATAGTTCTGTTAAAGTTTTTCCTGACTTATTGCTACAGTACAGTAATTTCATTCAATGTTTCCTCAATGTTTGCCAAAATCACAAAATAAACGAGCAAGGAAACAAAGGAAAAGGGAGTGAAGCAGCTGGAAATTCTTGTTAAAATCATAAAACATATTCTATTAACACAAAAGTGTAAAACTCTTTGTTATCTTCACGAAATACTAAACTGGAGTTATTTTCACGTGTTTACTAATGTTTGCCATGTCAGCTTGCATGTGTAAGTCAAAGTGAAATCTGTGGGATTTTGGGATTGGTCTTATGGTTCAACGATAATGATATAGACCGAAAATCTTGTAAAAAATAGCTTCTCAACAAATTTTTCTACTTGTGTACGTATAGTCGTGCGCCGCGTGTAGCCCGTCAACGAGTGTAAAAACTCATCATCAACATCCAGCAAGTTCCTTTGTTAGTTCACCTCAACACGAGCAGAGCAAAAAACTGGGCAAGATGCCGTCGAGTCAGGAGAGGATAATGATTCGGGAGCTAACAGCTTCCATGTACTCCAACTGTAAGTGATTATTAGTATATTTTGCACATACGAATATATAAGATTGCTTTTATATAACCGTTATACTGTAGTATTTTCCCTTTGCACAGATTGCTTTACTTTTCACATTTTCTCAACTTTTTATGTTAGATTTATTGTTGCAAGAAACAAAAGAAAAATTTAGTTTGCGGATATACATAATGGAGTTCTTTCTACTAAACTAATGAATAAATAGGTTTTCAAGTCTGAAAAATACAATGTCAGATTGTCATTAGTATTTTGGCAGTTTATAAAAATAAAGTTGAAATCGGAGAAGAACTTATTTTAAAACTTCAATAACGTTCTTTCTTTGTGTAAATGACATGAAGGAATTAGAAAATGACTAATGGAATAATGACTAGCTGTGAATGTCAAATCCTAGTTAGCTTTGTTTGTGGATAACATAAAGTTGTGGAAAAAATCTTTAATGTGTGCACGCTCTATTAACTAAGTTGAAAATCAACTAGTAGTAAAAAAATAATAGCAAAGTAGTCTTAAAATACATTATCAATCTGTACGCAGCCTTAGAGAGAAGTCAAATTTTACAAGGTGAACAATATGTTTGCATTGATTTGAGACAGTTCACGCTTTTGAGTTTATTTTCTGAGCATACTTTTCGTACATTTTGACATCTTTATGTGCATCTACTTCCTGTCTTTTATTCAAAAGCAGTTACAAGCTTTTTACTTTGGTTGGCTTGCTTGCATTAAGAATTCCGACGTTATACTATTTTTCAATCAGCAGTAGAACCGACTAGACGGCAAACTAGATGTATATCAAGCTTTGCTTTTGGAACACTGTGTAAGAATTGAAGCGGAAAGTGCGTGAAATGATGATAAACGTTATTTTATATCAATTGAACAAATTGAGAATATGTCAACATGTTTCCTTCCGTCCGTTCCGATCTAGTTCTTTAATGATACTAATGACATATTTTGCCTTGCCCTTAAACTAGTATCTTGTTGGAAAAATGCATAATGAAAGTTCAATAAATTCAACACCGATTCGTAAATCAGACAGGATAACATTGCAGACATAAATAACGGTTATAAGCGTAACACCGCTTCCTAGTATAAACTCTGTATAAAAATAATAAGGCCACCCAGGAATTTAAAGTGTTTTTGATCCCAGTCCTAATCCTGAGTAGTCACAGAGCATGTAATAGTAGCAATATTTAGCCCTATTTGTCCCTCATATACCTTTGTATTTTAAAGTTCCTTCTCATTGTTCTACCGGTCACAATGAGTCGACTTCAAAAAATGCTTAATAATTTAGCTGTATAAAAATAATAAGG
>JAQFYG010004874.1:0-10525 GCA_034694325.1 Entomobrya corticalis
AAATTCATGCTGCCAGATTTTTCATGTATTTTGTACATTGATCCGCACCTCGTGATTTGACAATTTTTTTTTCGTTCAAATATATATACTCCTTTATTTTGACCGTTTTCAGTGACTTTCATCTCAACACCAAGCTCCACATTTTATCTCTGAATGCGTCATAGTCATAATACAGGGTACTTTTGTTTGCGTACTCAAACTGGATTAAAGTCGAAAGTAGAGTGGAGAAGCGATATGCATAAAAGTATAGACTGCCATCAGTGCCACCTAAATTCTGACTAACATTCTAACTTATTTCCCGTGTACTTTCACTTCTCAGGAGAAAGCACAGCCTATGCACATGTACATGTTTGCAATGCCATTTCTAAGCTAGGCTATGTGTGTGCTAGCAAACCCGGAGCAAAATCGAACGCAGTAGTACGCATAACACTCAACTCCAGAATCATGCCAAGAAAAACGTGACTCGTGGAAAAAAAAGTACTTTACATTTCACTCTCCGTATAATTTCCCCTTCCAAGAACCCGACGGAAACAAGCCTTTCATTTTCGTTACAAAGGCTTTTTCATCTTTATGATCATACCGTTAGCCTACTTGGTATTTTTTATTCAATTCAGTATCTCTTTCTCGAGGAATTCAAGTTTATTTTATGTCGCCAACAAAATACCTATCTGTACATAATATTTGTGTACTTATTTTCTTTATCGTTTGATTTTTTAACGAGTAGAAACATGAAAAAAGATAATTCACACTAATTACTAATGTGCTCATTATATGATTTGAAACAAGAATAAGAAAATATACGTTACTTGTATTACTTATGAAAAAATATAGAGCATATTTTTATATATGCCATTCAATTCAATTGCCCATGATATATATCTGATATTCAATTGCCCATGTTTTGTTTGTCTGCCTTTCTCTAGTTCATTTTCTCTAAGTGCCGATACATGATTCTGAGAAACTGTTTACGCTCTTACTCATAAATAAAGTTAGCAAGTCACGTTTTCAATACTACGTATGTCATGTGACATGTGGAGTCCACATACTTGGAGAAATAGTGATATGAAAGAAATCCCTGATGTTTGCATGATCACCCAAGGGTGTAGTAATTAAGAAAGCACTCTTATTTTCCTCCTGTTTGAAATGTAATTCTGGTCAATTATCTTTAATTTTACAGATGCCCATAGATAGTTAAACTCTATCACTGACATTAAGAGAGGAAATCATTAATTTATAGAATTAACCGTAGAAGCGGAAGTTTAAAGATAACATCCCATGTAAAGTCCCGTGTTTTTGTAGTGGCTTTGAACGTGATCGAATGGACAGATATGAATTTCTTAATTGGGAAAATAAATGGCAGAAACGAAACTTCATGCACCGGCATATAATTTCATGTTTTTCGTGTTTCGGAACGTTTCCGAACCGATAAAAACGCCTATATGGATTACATGGTGTGTGTTATTAAATAGAAGACACATTGTCCTGCCACGTGCTTTCAACTGATGTATGAATAAATTTGTAATTCTATCCGTTTTCTTTATGTTTAATATTCACTATAGCTCTAAGCAAAAGAAAATGATCATTTTGGCTTTTCCCTTTTTGTCCAAATTAAAATCAAACGTATATAGGCATTTCATTTGTCACCTAATTAATGAAGCACTTTATTTTGTCAAAAACAAAATATCTACTTAATTTACATATTGTATTCAGTGAAACATACTTGTTTAGACGCGTGTCGTCTCGTACCTCTACTGTTCGTGCAGACACATGCACTGTTATTCATCCTGCGTCAATCCGCGTGACTTTTCATTTTCAATCTTCTCGGTATTTATTCCAAAATAATCCGCAGAAACCGCTGTTTGTGTTTTTATATCATAGACATTATGTGCATAAATTATAAATAGTTTCATACTTATTATTTTATGGTTATTCAAGTACAAAGTTGAGGCTCAGGATGAGATTGCTTCATAACTTATCCAATCTTATGAGATGGGGCAACTTGAGATAGGTTTTAACTTATTTTAACGTTGAACGTAAAGTGACTATCAAATTGCAATTTTATTGTAAGAACAGACAAATTGTTGTTTTTTGAAATGTAGGATGCATGGTATTTTATTTACGATTACAGCTATTATTGAAGCACGTTAGGTGTTTTGTTGTGGCTTGCCAACATGATACCTATTGTTTTGCTGTTTAAAAGGAGAGTGATGAGAAAATTAATCTAAAGTTTTGGCAAACTTGAACTGATGTTTGTTTGGAATTACGATATCTTGCACGAAACGTGATCGTTATGACTGAGCTTTTGACTTGGTTGGTATTTTGGTGTGTTTATGTTCCTAAAAATCTACTCGTATTTACGATACGAAAGAGAAAGACACTTTTGTAAGTTTTCTTTTACAATCAATTCATACAATTTGGCTTGTTTATTTCTATAAAATTAATATTTTTTAATTACTTTCTAATAATTCGTCTCATCTATTGTCGTATTTTCTGTCGTAAGTATCTTTTCGATAACTTGGTACATTCGCGTATTTAGATAAAGTTCAATGTAACATGATATATAATAGAATACTACTTTCTTTTTGTGCAACACCAAAAATTTGGTTTGAAAACTCGCTTCTAACGCTTCACTTCCTTACCACCTTACAAAATAGTGCTTGTCTCAATTTATGAACTGATGCCAATTCCTACAACAGAATCTGGAGTAAAAAAATCCGAGATCATGAACATTTTAAATATGTGGCTTATAGTTCTCTCTACAGTTTCAAAACTGATATATGCAATCGATGTTAGTTTACATGTAGTCAGTACTTGAGAAATATCTGTAGTTCTTGAAATTCGAAGAAGCAAAAAAATACCAGATACATATACTTTTTAAGGCTATATGCAATCAATTTGGCAAAAAACAAATTTTACGAAGACGGAAGCATCAAAAAAATGTTTTTAAAAGAACAGGGTGAGGGTTATTTTCATTTTTTTTTGCAATATGCATGAACCTCATAAAAACGTGGGTTTTTATTAGCAGAGAAAGAAGGGAACAGCCAACAACCAGAACAAACGATATTTGGTGTGATGGTGCCAAAAGTGGAAAAGCTTCAAAAAAATGTTGCTTTTGCAGATTTGGGATTGGAAGATTGGAGCTGGTATGAAATGATGCCATAAGTGCCTATGTTTAAGTTTTTGTGATCTCGATTCTTGTTTGAGTTTTAAAACAAAAATGACGCATCTTGCAGTCTGCAGTCTGCATTGTGTCTACTTTCGAAACAAAAATGCACTACGGTTCCTCTAGATTGCATAAAAATCTCGGTATGTTTTGTCCTGATAGTGCATTAAACCGATATATATTCCAAACTTTTATCCTCTAAATGCAAATACTTCTGGTATCACATTTACTTTCATGCTATCTACATCGCAATCGGATCCAATTATTTTCAACATTAGATTGATTAATTTGACTAATTTTTTTAGCTAGAGAATAAGTATATAGTGAAAAAAATTGGAAAACATGTTATTATTCTATGTCTATTTGCTTTCATTATCTGCTTATCCGTTTGTAAGTTCATCTGCCCAAAACATTGTTCATTAGATCAATGAGAAAACACGAGATTTGTAAAATAAATGGTATGGCTAATGGAAAGTTTTTGCTTTATTTGCGAAAAGGAAGCAAATCGCTCAGAGTTTATTGCGAAATATATTATTATTGTCTTTTCCTCTAAAATTCATGATGACTGCTTGAAAAGAAGATAATTATCATAAAATTAAAAAAGATAAGGAAAATGCTGAAGTTGATGAGTATGCACTGGTTGAGATGTGATAACAATGTTTTTCTGATCAAATCATAGATAAAAAATTATGCATAAAAATCAGCATAACAGATCCCGATATATTAATAATCATTTACTTATGTAGTTTATCATCGTCTTACGTACATCACGGGTGAGATAGTACGGTAATTTGCTGTTACCAAGCATAAAAACCACCAAAAACTGCCAATTGCCATCTCTAAATTAAATGAAGTTTTGACTGTTTTGTGGTCTGGATGAAAAGAGGGCACACACATGACTTTGTTGTTGAGTAATATGGTTTATAATTTAGAAGATGCAGAAACACGAGACCGAATATCTTTTGACTTTAATAAAGCATGACGATGACGTGACATGGAGAGTGTTGATGAAATGGGTAAAGAGGATTGTTCAAAGCTTGTCAAAATTGTCGTGCGTTGAGTTGATGCAGCACATCGACACATGCTCAAGTGGTTAGTGTAAGCGGTTGGATTAAAGTGCTTTAGGAATATTATTTTGCTGCTAGTAAACGTGTGTGGTATATAGGGGTATTCAAAAAAGCAATCATTTAATTTCAACTATTTACTTTATGCGTCAAAGTAGTTGAGTTTCAAGTGTTTACTACAATTTTATTATGTATTTTTTTAAAGTTTATCTTCACCTCTCTTTTCGTCTTTTGACTGTTTTTTTACTTAAGTATTCGTTTTTATATCTAACATTTATATAATGTCATATGCATAAATAGTTAGAAAATACATGCATCAACACTTTTGTCAATGGCATCGATTATTGGAGAAAGATGAAGAAATAGAATGCACCAACCATGCTATGTTTGCATTCGTGAGTTGGAATATTTGTACTTATAATTTGCACAGATTCCGAACTAATCTATTAATCTATAGATCCAAATCCTTCTTACTACAAGGCGATCACTAATCTTTTGAAAGGATTTTGAACACGTCATCATGATATATACGGAAATATTTTTTTTTGCAATGTGATCTTTTGATTAAATTAATGTCACTGGTGGTCTGACCAGTACGTCGATGAAAATGTCCATTTTCTTTTAGATATGGTATAGGCTGATATGGTTCTAAAGTATTCTGTTTCTTTTCGCCCCTGTGCTGTGTGCTATGATTGTATAAATTTAATTGCGTGGTTGAGTCATTGACTAAAGGGCTGTTATAAAACTTCAAATATTGTGAGCGGAAACTTACAAAAAAGCCTTTAAAAGACGAGTACAGTGATACTCTGTACATGTTTCATAATTTATTAATTGTATAAACTTGCACAATGTAGGGTCTGTTATAAGTATAAATAAAACCGTGTTTTTGCATGATGGCATTTGGCATAAAACGTGATAAAATATAGTGGTTTTTTTGTGGTATAAGTATATGAACATGGGGACTATAGCTTATAAGTATAGACACTTTAGAGGAATTGGATAAGGATAAAAAGAATGGAAGAGTAGGCAGGTTCCTCGCGGCGGAGCATGTTGCGTGATTTGCAACGTGACTGCTTCGATGAAAGCTTTTGTGTGTGGAGCGACCAATATTATATCCGAAAAGTATGGTAAGCCATGCCATATATTTCGAAGAAACTTGCAAACTATTAGAAAGGATGGATGTATATAGCTTCCTCACATGGCTAGTGCCTACTCACAACGTACTTTCACTCAAGCCTCCTACCATCCAACCTTTTTTCGTGGAATCCGATAACAAGCAGAGAAATTATTTCCTTTCAATTTCCCAAATTTGTATAAAAATAATGCAAATTTTGAAAGGGAAAACCTGTGGAAAGAAGGGTTTGGTTGTCAATTTATTCTTAATTCGGCTTTATATAATTCATGCATTGCATTTATGTTTTTATTTAAATGAGATGATTTATAAACGCAGACTTTAATTGTTGAAAGAAGGCAGAGGACAACTAACTTGATAATAAATTATACAGACGCATCCAAGGAGGCATCTTGTCATAAAAGCCATGCAAACGCTTTTATATTTTCTTGCAAAAATATTATGCAGATGCATTTTAATGATTTCATAGAAAAAAGGAAAACGTAAATGGGCCCACTACTCTCAAAAGAAATTCGAAAAGTATAATCAATTCTTTCGCTGTATGTTTCTAAAAAGCAGAATATATAAAATTCTCTTTGAATTGTTTTTTGAAGTCAACAATTAGCTGATCGAATTCGCTAAGGTCCAAATGGAGACATGCCTCTTGGTAATGTTAATACTTTCAAATCCTGCATGAATATTGAACAAAGGACATCTTATTACTAATTCTTAGAATTACATAGACTTGACTTATGTAATGGTTGTCAACAATTTTGAGAAAAGTATATACGTATGTAAAATTCTTATTATTAGGAAGGAGAAAGCAGCATGAAGATCATATCAATAGAGATTTCTAAATTTTACAGTGTACGTACGCAGTACGCTTGTACTGCAGTTGGCATGTTGTGTGTCATGAAATCTCATTATTGAGCTCAATACTCAATTATATATTAAATGATCCTTTTATCAAACGTTTGTAGGCTTGTATGTGTGAGTATTGATTTCATCATTATCATTAATATTAATAATTCAATGGAATCCTTCATCTCGGAATCTCGAAGAAAGGATAATAAGGTGAATAAGAATTGGATCGTTAGCTGGCACTGCGAATTATGTGAACGCACAAAATAATGTCTGTAATTACAAATTATTTACAGTTTTAATACGAAAAAACCTTCACCGGATGCTCTCTCGTTTGAAATAAGTGTGTGATATGAATTGGCATGAATAATATGAGCAAATGAATTCCATGATTTAAATTGGGTTTAAATGAGCGACATAATTTTTTTGACATTTTTGGGGCTATATGGGAAAACGTATATGATTTATTATTTTGAATATAAATTTACCTTTCATATGGATTACCACCTCCAACAACTGGTTGTGGTACAGCTGGGACAGCATGTCGATGTCCGCCATGTGCCGGATTCACCAACTGTTCATCCCAGAATGAGTCTATCTTTGGCATTTCCATTATTTGGTTTTATTTGCTTTTCCTCTCTTTCTCCTTGTTTCTCTCAAAAGTTATATTTTCAGCTGCCGGAATTCTTCCAATTATTGAGGTTTAATTATATATTGTACAAACGTTTCAAATGTTCACACGTGCTTGTCACAGATAAAATACTTGTTTTTGAGAAATTATTCACAAAAATGTTGAAAATATTTTGAATATTGAATCATTGAATGTAATTTTTCAGCACACTCTGCTCAAACCTTTTTTTCCACTTTTCACCTTGAAGGTCGTATGATTTTAATAGTTTGTAATCGACAATTAAAAGTATGCGTATTATGATCGGAGAAATGTATCGTTAATGGGCTGACACTAGAAAACAAACTTGTCACTTGTACAAGTATGACCAGCATTTTTGTAGGATTGTTACTGGCTCAAAGAATTTGTCAAGCTTGTGCTTTTCTCTATACACTTTCACTTGACAGGGTAAATGAGCACACGTTCATGTATTTATTCATATCTTTTTTCCTGAAAATTTATAGATATCTAAACCTTTTGAATTGAATGAATTGCACTCCAAATACGTGATATCCACTGCCGGCCGGTTCAAATTAATTTGCGTCTGGGGCACTTTGATACAAGTTGACAGCGACTTCAATTAAATAGCATATGTCTCGACCTTCCAGATAATTTAGATTTATGTTTCTTTTTGTGTTTTGATAAGTGTTACAATGGATAAATGCAAAATCTAATTTTTTATAGTGATGCTTATTTACTTTCACTAATTTGCAAAAATTTCAATAATTATTATATGTAGTAGCTAACAACACCAAAAAGTGGCAAATGCAGCTCCAAGCTAAAATCCAAGGTGTATATGTTTTTTATGTCAAGTTCACTTGTTCTGAAGAGTTGTTAGCAGTTTTTTTTCTATAAAGTGTTATGAGGTATGTACCTATGTACCATGTACCTATACGGATTTGGCTAGTTTGTAAGTGTAACGTGTCAAATTCCTAATCCACTCTACATTTGTATTTTAGAGATGGATTTATCTTTGTCGTGTGTATTGCTGCCTGCAAGAGATAAAAAATTGGAAAGGTGTTGCTCTGGAGCTTGTTCCAGTCAAACTGAATCGTCTCACGTTCAATTCTTTCAAACACACTCAACCTTCCAGCCAGAGAGCCAGCCCCAGACACACAGCGTATAATGTAAATTGCCTACTGCGAAAAAAAATCTGTAGCTATTTCGTAGTAGAAGTAGTAGTAGTGGTGGTGCACGTCACACAAACAACCAGCGTGTGACTTAATATTTATAAAAATACTAGCTACTAGCCTAGTTTTCATTTTTTCGCCAAAACTATGAGTTTAGATTTAGACTGAATCCGCTGTGCTTTGTAATGTAACTTATTTTGCAAAAGTATGACTGTCTATATAGTACTTTTACTCATGGCTTTGTACACCGATTTTTGTAGTGATACAATGTCTGTTTCTGTTCACCCTTTACTTTTTTTGTTTTGATCAACAAAAATATTTCACAGAGTTCCATAGCTTCATACTGAGTCTGACTATCTGACATTCTCTCGATTCTTTTCTGCTCAAAAAATCATGTCAGCATCAGTAGTAATTCGGCATGAGTAGGTATGAAGACTAACAGACATCTTTTCTGTTAGTCTTTAAACTTATGTTATTTAAAGGTTTGATGATCCATAATAATAATAATATATTTACCTCCTCACTTATCGGACGAATTTAGTCATGTCATGTGTTATTCTGCGTGTTGTAATAATTATTATTAATATTAATTCATCCATTAGTTGTACATAGTTTTTTAGGTAGGCCATTATCATTATCATATATGCAGTTCTCGAGGTTCATCATCAACAGAAACGATATGCCTCAAAGCGAACGCATAGGAAGAGGAACAGATATGAACAGAAATTACTCAGAAAATACAATCAAAGCCACACACACAACAAGTTTTATCTGAGGAATTGTTAATAGGAATATTAGCTCAAAACACGCCACACACACGGGACAAATAAATAAACAGAGAGACGAACATTGCCAACTAATGTATTTATAGCCTTTCATGTTTCATATGAGCAAACATTTTCCTCACTCTGTGGATATTATATAGATTTACTATTTACTATATTCAAAATGCTACTCTACCGTGTCTGTTAAAGTTAAAGTTAAAACTGAACTTAATGTTTTGTAAGATCGTGTGACGCTTGACGCTGACGCTCTTTCTGTACAATTTATAAGTTGTTTTGGTTAGCCTGTTTATACTTTTAATACAAAGTAGATGGGATTCAGCGTTTGTTTGAGAGATATAAGCTCTTCCATTTACACGTTTCGTTTCAGTTTATTGCTGCTGAAATTATATGAATGCATGAATAAGTATAGCTTTTATGAATCATATTTTTATTAGCATCTCGTCCATGAATTTTTCCATGAATGCTTAAACGCTTGTCAACCTATTGCATTGTCGCATATTATGTAGGTTTATGAACTGTCAAGTAATACATTTAATACATATTATTAGGTATTGGTAGTAAGTTTGCTGTATATTTTTAATGATCAAGTTGTGGGTACACTATTGTCGTATATTGTGGAAAATGTGACATGTTGGGATTTTGTAATATTTTCTTTCCTGTGTAGATTGTTTGTGTAATGTTGAATGTAGAATTAAAGGATTTGAACTATTTGAACTTGTTTGCTTGCTTGTGTTACAAATTGAATGTTCGTCTTGTTATTTCCTGTATTATGCAATTGTATATATGAGCTTCTTTTTTTTGACAACGCAATTCTTAATGCTACTGCTTCCAATTTTGTTATTAAAACATTTTTTGCCAAAAAATGAATCAAAATTGGTTGAATGAAAGTTGAATGCCTGAATACTGGAATGCTACTAACTAACAGATTTTGGAAAGTAAATGTATTTAAGTTAAATAGGCAATTGCCAATTGTTGGGAAATTCACAAAAATTACATCTCCAGGATCGATAACAGAACCTTTTTTTGCGTCTGGCTGAATAATCACTTTAGAATATCTATTGTCTGTGATGACTTTGTTATGCGTTAAGTTGTTAATATGATTATTGTTAAGTTGTTTTGAACACAAAAAAAATGATTACGGTACTACTACTCCTCGCAATTTTGAATTCGGTTTTACTTTTGCGAGAGTCAAGGTTGGTCATTTCTCTTTGTGAGTTCCATTCATGAACAAAATATTATTTGCGTTATATTTGAACTGAATTATTCTATTGATATTATTATTACAACAAACATTAATACACTTTGAGAATTCAACATGAGTATATTATTTCATCAACTTTTTCAAAGATTGAGTTTGACAAATGCGCATTGAACTGCTTGCATCCGACTACTGGGATGCGTGATTTTTTAAATGTTTGTGCTCATAGTAAAGAATACATGCTGATCATCCACTTATCTGTAAACGCTTTCTGAAATGAAATTAATGCGAAGTAAGCGCTGTTACCATCAATGGAAATTGTGATCAACTTTAACTTGTTGATATGATATGCATCTATGTACTACCTATCAAATCCATTATATTGTGTCACGAGTTCATTCATGTCATTCAGTCATTCAGCATGAGTGTATTTTCATTACGCATATTTTGTATTTATTGCCATCATTCCATCATTGTATTACAGCAAGTAAATGTAAAGCTTAAACAGGAATAGTTAAATCCAGCAATGTAGATAAATAAATTTTT